>JAPKLY010000940.1:5438-49072 GCA_026898435.1 Prunella vulgaris
AATACATTTCAGATTCTCAATTCAAAATTTAATCAACCAAATCAATTTTTACAATTCAGATGGACTAGGTTTTCTAATCAATAATTCAAATGGGCCTGCAATTTGGGCTCAAAGATTAGGAAATTGAAATTCAATTAAATAGGTTACAAATTAAATAAAAAAATGTAACAATTTCCAAATTAACCCAAATAATAATTTCACAATTAAATCATGAACCCACATCAATTTTTCCAAAAAATGTGCCACAATTAATATTTTGCAATTAAGCTCAACTACTCAATTAAGTGTAACAAATTGCAAGAAATCCACTCAAAATAGGCAATTAAACACAATAATTTCGAGCAATTTACACACTAATCATATATACATACATATATACATATACTATATATAGATATCAATTGGTAATTAAAACTACCTAAATAGGAAGGAAAAATGGGAATTTGTTCAGTGCAATGGATGGGGCGTCTTTGCCATCAACGGAGGTGGTGGAGGCGACAACGGCGACAGTGAGTAGTGGCCGGATTTAGGGCGGTGGTGTGGGGCATTTTTTCACGCAGCGGCGGAGGAGGGAGGAGGGAGAAGATACGTACGCGTGTGATGCTGAAACTTGTCCTATATCCTTTTCCTGCAGAGCGGTTTTTAACCGCTTAGGCTAATATAGCGGTTTTTGACCGCTTTGTAGCTTTAGAGCGGTTTGAGGCTTTTTTTTTCTTTAGAGCTCTATAAGTGCAACTCTATAAGAGTAAATGTACAGTAGTGATACTTACTTGATCCTTCCTTTATATTTAACAGTATTTTAATTAATTATCATTGGTGTCTTGTGTATCAGGTATACCGTACTATTTAAATGTATTTTTAACTGTATCAGTTAATTTTATTAAAAATACATCATTTTTCATTTATATTTTTTAGTGAAAATAATTGCACAATTTTGATATAAAACATTTAACATTATTCAAAAATACATTTAAATTGCACAATGTACTTGATGACTTTGTTCTTCAATAATTAAACAATTATGATATAATAATATTAATGTTCTTATAATGAAGCTCGGACTGATGTATATATAGTCCTATATGTTATAAGATATTGAACTTGAAATAATTAATTTTCCAATTTTTCATTTCTGACATGGTTGCTTATATGTTTTATCAATACGCCACATGTTTAATTGAACACGTGGTATAAAATAACGAGGTAAAACATATGACATGCAATTTTTTTTAATAATAGTTGATCAGCATTACTATACGACACTTAGTACACATTTTTGGGCTTCGAGAGTCCTTACTTTTCCGCTTAGAGAGCGATTTTTGAGGGCTCTCCAAGCGACAACTCTCTAAGTTCAGAGAGCTGTTATAAAACCGCTCTCCAAAAGAGCACTTAGAAAACAGTTTATACCGCTTTCACTTAGAGAGCGGTTCAAAACCGCTCTCCAAGAGTATTTTCATTTTTTTTAATTTGTTCACTTGGAGAGCCCTCCCCAAGTTTAAATGTGTAGTAGTGCGAGAGGCCATAATTTAAATACAGACAAGTAAATATTGTCAAGACTGTAAAATACTAAGTTTAAAAATTAATTCATGCTAATTAAGCATAGATCTTTGTTAAAACTTACGTGACAACCAACCCTTACGTAAAATGTTGTCGGCATAAGTTTTGTCTTCCAAAAGAATCCAAATCGTTGAAATTATATCATTGAAAACCATGGATGCAAATGACGGTCGCCTAGGCACTTGAAGGCCCTCGGCCGCCGACGCCAAGGTCAAATTGCCGAGAAAAATCCGCCAACACATTTGGCACTGCCGAGACCGCCTAGGCAGCCGCCGAGGCCGTCTTGGCACCGCCTAGATGACCATTACTCTTCTTTTTCTAATTTTTATTTCAATTTAAAAGTTAGATCTAAAATTAAAAAATTAAAACTAATTTACTAAATTACTAAAAAATAAAAGTTTAATTGAACTACTTCATAATTTATTCGTTTTATGTCCTATTATGATAGTTTTTAATATTTTGTTGACTTTTTATATTTTGTGATAGTTATTAATTATGTTTTAAATTTATAATTCATCTATAATGTATGTTTTTATTAATATATGTTTAGAAAAAAATTAATATTAATAAAAAATAAAAAATAAAATAGAAAAACCTGGGCACGGCCAAGGCCGCGCCTAGGCACCGCCTAGGCGGTCTTGGCGCTTGAAGGCACTCGACCGCCCGCCGACCGCCAAGCGTCATTTGCACCCTTGTTGAAAACAGAAATAAACAAAGTAATAATATAAAATAATTGCCCTATCTTATTTCGCACATCTTACTTCACGAAAGTCAGATAGTTAGTTAAGCATCCTTTACTATTCTACTAACAATTTTTTGTGCTTGAGAAAAAAAAATTTACACATATAATAACTTTCTAAGAGAAAACATCTTCATTGCATACACTAATATAAATTTGAGCTTGAAAAGCCGTTATTTTTACACTTAAATGGTGGTTTTAAGACTCTCTAAACAACAACTCTCTATATTCAGAAACTTGTTGTAAAAATGTTGTACTAAATATGCACTTATAAAGCGGTTCTGAGAGCAGTTTTGAACCGCTCAATAAGTGTTGTGAATTATTTATTTTTTTAACTAGGGGAGCGGTTAATAACCGCTCTGTGAGAATTTTTTTATATATATGTGTTTATATATATATATAATTAAATACTAAAATCAATCAATTAATACTAAACAATCAACAATAAAACAACAATCTAATGAATATACACATCAATAAAATATACTAAATTTTAATATTATATATATCATCACAAATTATCAATATGTATTAAGTTGTTGTTTAACCAATTTGAGTACAACACGCAAGTGCACGTGATCGTGTATAGTTTGGCAAGTGACCAAGTTAAGTAGTCAACTAAATTTTTTAAATTGCAATGTCTTGGTTCTATCTACTTCTTCAAACAAATTTAAATGCTAACTATCACTTGGGACAAGTTAGCAAATGTTGGAGAAATGACATTAATGTACTTCAATTATGGGTCATTGAACTATTGATACTTTCTAGCATGCATGAGTGTCATTAGATGCAAGAATTAAGTCCTAAGATTTTATCAAGTGTCTAAGTTCTCACTTAAGTAGCTAATACTCTAATTTAGTAGTTCTAGGATTCTAGCAATTCTCATTGATATAGAAATAATAACACAAACACTTGGTGTGCACAATTATCAATTAAGAACATCATTTTCAATTCTCACATATAAAGCTCAAAACATAAAAAAGCATCCACCAAGAGTTCTATCATACATCAATTTAGAGAATTCATACATCAAGTTAACTCATACAAGTATTGGAAGCACAACTATTCAACTACACCATAATATACATATCTCCGATGCACAGGGGATTAGCCCATAGCTAATTGTGTAGGAAAATCAACAATTGAGATAATAGGAATCATGTCTAAAGAAAAAATAGTAAAGTAATAATAAGAAAACTTACCAATGTTGGAGAAAAATAAAGGCACAAGCAATTTACCTCAAATATCAAAATCCAATCCGTAACTCAAAATGCAAAATCATACCGTACGAACGTAGAGAATCCTATGGGGAATCTAACAGAAAACACAGATCGAAAATCTAATGATTGGATTGAAAGTAATTGCAAAATTAAAATGTAGAATTAAAGTTTCACCAACTTGTAACTTCCCCATAACTTCTCTCTAATATAAGAATTTAGAAAATAATCAAAAGCTCCTTCAAAATCTGAATTAAGGCCTATTTATAGGTGCCAAAATGTGATGACAAGATTGCCCTTCATTAAATGGGATGAAATGTCAAAATTCCACTTAAAAATACACTTTCGGACCCTCGCTCGGACATGCGCTCGACCAAAGAAGATGTGTCACTCGACCTGGCTGGTCGAGCGCGGGACAACCACGGAGGCAGAGCACTTTTCGCTCGAGCAAAGAAGAAGCAGTGCTTGGGCAAACTTGTTTTCTTCATATCTTAAGCTCTAGAACTCCGATTCACTAGATTCTTTTTGCATTGCGATCTTCTCTTCAAGCTCATTCACATGGTACATCATTTGCACCATTTAGATTGATTTAATAAATCTGGAATTTATCAAACTTGCTAGTTTTTCCAGCATTTTGCTTCATTATTCCTACAAATGCACAACTCTTTACGAAATAGGTAAATAATCAATTATATAACAATTAGTATCATAAATGCAATAAAAACAACCAAAATCATATCAAAATGAGCATGAATTTGATGCAAATATGACCCTAATCACCCCCAAACTAGAGTATTGCTCGTCACCGAGCAATGAAATGACAAAATAAGAGGAATAATTGCATCAAAACGGGATCCTCATCTAGCTCAATGTCATGTAACACTATCCCTAATCAATGCTCAACATCACATACAAAATATGGCAACTTATCAACCATCAATCAAGAATCAATGATTGACTTGATTGTCAGAGGATCAACGCCGTAATCTATTCCGGCTTGATTTCTTGCAGGCTCTCATTGGATAATCATCATAGTGGATTGTCGGAGCTGGAGAGCCGTTTCAGAGAAGCTTCTATCATCATCTCCGCCTAAAGAGGGATTGATTTTAGCTAAATACAGGTAAAATCTAACCCATCCTTTCATAATAAATTCTTGTTGATGATTGTGATATTTTTGTACACATCAACTGGCATCGTCTGTGGGAACATTTGAACTTTGGCGTGAGTGTTCCTTCTAAAATCGTTTTGAATAAGAGAATATGTAGAATATTGACACCATTGTTTTCTGCAAATGAGAGATGATTTTACCTTTCCCATGAGAAATCCTTAAAGAAGATTTGTATAGTATCTGGGTAGGTAGTATTATGGTTGAGGATTTTGAATAAACTGTTATGTGATTTTTGAAACATTTCTGTATTGTGTATGAAATTTTCTGGGGAAAGTAGAATGTTAAAAGGTACTTTTGGAGTGTGAATACAACTCTTTAGAAAGAGAGTCTAAATATGGTGTAATGAAAAGTAAGTTAATACCTTATGAATGTTCTTGAGGATGAGCGAACACATGTGCATTTTATAGGAAAATGAATATTGTGATCTTTAGAGATGAATGTAAGGTATAATCCTTCGTATGATAAATTGATGTCATTAATGTCGTATGATCTAAGAAGGTTGGGATACGTTTCCTGAGAAATAGCAACATAATGATGCACTTGTTCAATTGAGAATCATTTATTAATACCGTGTTTGAAAAACACTATATGGCAAAGATGATAAACTGATTGTTTTTTTATTTGTAAAGGTAGATATGACTGAGTCACTTACCAAGAATCTGGGAAAGGATTTTGACAATGCTGCCAACACGCCGGCTAGTATGGATACTCCAACAATGATAGTATTGGATGAAGGAACTCCGGGTACGAACCCGGGTCAGGGTGATACATCCTTGATTTTGATGATGTCGGAACATTTGAAAAACCTGATACAGTCAGTAGTAAACAGTGCCTTATCGGCCAGAACTCCAGAGATGGGGGCTCCACCGGGGATGCAGATTCCCCCGGCAGAGATACCACCACCCACTAGAAATGAAAATATGATGGCTGAAATGCTCGGATCTAGACCTCGTGTCGAACCTGTGGTCAGAGCTAAAGTATGCTGGAAAATAGGGTTTGGAATGTGCCCGGAGAGAATAGGGCCTAGAATGTGCCCGGAGAAAATAGGGACTGGAATGTGCCCAGAGAAAATAGGGTCTGGAATGCGCCCGAAGAAAATAGTGCCTGGAACGTGCCCAATACATCACCACTTCCTCTGGGAGACATCCTGGGGGAAGAAGATGTGAGAACCAGAATTGGCAGGACAACTGTCGGTGGATCTGCCGCCAGAGATGGAAAGGTATTTACCAGAACTGGTACCAGAGGCTCACGTTTGGTTGGTTATGAAAGTGGTGACTCAGAAGAAGAGGATGTTGAGTCCATAGCGAAAGTTACTGCAAACAAAGAACTAGCTTCTTTGAAGAGAGATATGGAAACGTTTAAGAAGCACTATGAAAAGATAAAAAAGAAATCACTCCGCTATGGTGGATCCCCGTTCTCTGAGGAAATTCTCGCAGATCCATTGCCATGGAATTTCAAAACTTTGAGTTATGAATATGACGGAACTACATACCCACAGGATTATTTGTTGAGATTTGAAAATGGAGCGCTGCTCCACAAATATTGTGATGGGGTGAAGTGTAGGGTATTCCTCACTACCCTGACCAAATCAGCTCAGAAATGGTTCAGTCAGTTGCTCGAAGAATCGATTCATTCTTTTGGGGAACTCAGTAAGTTGTTCTTGCACCAATTTGCTAGTTGTTTGCCAATTTCATGTAGCTTTCACGCAAGTGTAAGTGGTCGTCGTGTAATCGGCAAGTTGACCAAGTAATAATATCGAACACAGGGAAACAGGTCAATGTAAAGTAAGATTGTTGTTTTAAGGACTTATCTATGAAAACAATTAAAGGATCAAGTGTCTATCTACTAATCTCTTGCAAAAATAATAAAGTTATCTATCATACCATATCACATAGCAATCATAGAATTAACAAAATCACCAAATTACTTCATAGGATTCTTACACCAATGCATAAGGAATTTAGCCCATGGATAATTGGAAATGGAAATCAACAATTAACAATCTAAACATCATTTCTAATCACTATTACGAAAGAAATCAATGAAAACCTACCAATAGTAGAAGAATTGGAATACTAGTTACAAACCTCCAAATGCTATCTTCTAATCCAGAATGCGAAATACTAAATTGAAGCGTAGAAACATAGCTTGAATCGAGATAAGAACGCAGGAACAAACGGATCAAAAATCTAATGGGCAGATCAAAAGTAATCAAAGATTGAAAGTTGAAAAATCTAATAAACTCATTTGGTAACTTCCATTAACCTCTCTAATATAAGAAGAATCTAAGAAAATGAATTAAAGTGAGTGGCTTTTTTTTTGGAAATCTGAGCTTGAAGAATATATAGTACCCTCCATGCATGTACCAAAGTGCCCTTCATTAAAACGCGAAAAAAGATGAAACTGGACCTGAAATCCGAGAAAACGTGCATGGCGCGCGAGCACAGGCCATGGATGCGCGAGCTCATGAAGCAGGCGCACGATTGCGCGTGCAATATCAGCGCAATCCAGGGATTCGACGCGTGATCTTGGCTTCTGGGCGCGCGAGCTCGATCCGTTCCACGTCGGTCGATCCTCGACTTCCTCGTTTTCTTCGTATCTTGAATTCTAGAGCTCCGATTTACTCGATTCATTTTTTGTTACCCTCTCGTTGAGCTCTTCAACATGGTATATCATTTGCAGCAATTGGATCAACTCAAGAAATCTGGACTTTGTCAAAGTTGCTCGTCTCTTCACCATTTTCCTCATTTTCACCTATAAACACAATTTTCTATCCAACAATGGGTCAAATGCACAAATTATATAATTTTAGAGTCAAATATGAACATAAGCACATCAAAACCATATAGAAATGGATGCAAAAAATGTAATTATGACCCTAATCACTGGTGCCCGGAAAATTGTTAAGACTTCGTTGTATTTAGTGTCTTTGAAGCAAAAACCAAATGAAAGTTTGACAGACTACATCACAAGATTTAATGAAGTAGCACTGGAAGTGCCCTCTACCTCAGATGAAGTGAAAACAAATGCTCTGGATCAAGGCCTAATAGTTGGAGACTTTTTCAAGTCCCTTGCTAAGAAACCACACTTGTTATTTGATTAACTCAAAGAGAGAGCAGACAAGTACATAAACTTAGAGGAAGCCAGAGGGCAAAGAAAGAGGAGAATTGTGCCAAAAAAAGGTGGAGAAAAAAAGAAGGAATCAGAAAGAAAGAAAATTAGATCTGAAAGATTTGACACTGACACTCCTTTGACGTTGCAGCCTGCAGAGATGTTGGAAGTGGTAGCTGACCACCCTGGTTTCAAATTTCCTTTCTCTGCAAAAAGAGGGCCTAAAAACCCTAGATCTGAATTATATTGTAGATTTCACAATGATTATGATCATGATTCAAACGAATGCCGGCACTTGAAAGATGCCATTGAGAGGCTAATCAGAGAAGGACACTTGGCAGAGTTTGTCAAAAAAGAGAGAGAAAGGAACAATAATCCGTATAATCGAAAAGAAGTCCCAGAAAAAGGGAAAGAAGTAGTAGATCAGACAAGGAAAGATGGGTCAGGATACAAGAGAGGATACATCCAAATGATTGTGGGAGGCCCAGCAAATGGTGATTCCAATTGAGCAAGGAAAGCTTCTGTGAGATCTGCTCAACTCTGGGCAAACAGAGTTGGATATGAGGTGGGAAGAGTGGGTAATCTCTCATGCTTCCAGTTTGGGCCAAAGGATGAAATTTTCGTTCAAAGACCACACAATGATGCATTAGTGGTGAAAATGGAAATAGAAGGATATGACGTTGCCAGAGTCTTTGTGGACACTGGCAGTTCAGCAGACATCATTTTCTATGATTGTCTAGCAAAGTAGAAGTTGTGGAACTTGGTATAGTTGACACAACACTTTTGGGATTTATGGGAGGAGCGATCCATCCCAAAGGGCAAGTCTCCCTTCAGGTCAAAATCGGAAGCCCACCAGTATGCAATATGAAGATGGTAATTTTTTTGTGGTAGACGCCCCCTCATCATACAATGTGATCTTGGGGAGACCATCTCTGAACCTTTTCCGAGCAGTTCTTTCCACATATCATATGAAGTTAAAATTTCCAGTAGGAGAAGAAGTTGCAGAATTGGTTGGAGATCAATTCTGCTCCAGGAAATGTTACGTAGAAATAGTGAAAAAAGTCACGCATTACACGAGAACAGATGAAACCAGAGGGGATGACCCCACAGGCAAAAGGATGAAAAAGATAGAACAAATGGAAGAAGAGTCAGAGATGAAAATTCAGGCAGAAGAGGAGCTCATGCCCGTAGAGTTGTTCCTAGACTGAGTTAGGTTCACTACCAGAATTGGTACACAGATGATGAACAATGTAGTAGAAGCAGCCATTGAATGCTTAAGGAGAAATGCAGATCTGATTGCATTCCAACCAGAGGATCTGGTAGGAATCGACCCAGAAGTGGCTTTACATAGCTTGAACGTGGATCCTAATTGCTGACCTATGAAGCAAAGGTTAAGACAGTTTGGATATGAAAAAAACCAGATCATAAGGGAAGAAGTAGAAAAACTCTTGAGAGCAAAGCATATAGAGGAAGTGCAGTTCCCAGAATGACTATCTAATGTCGTTATAGTAGCAAAGGGAGCTGGAGCATGGAGAATGTGCATAGATTTTTTAGATCTGAAAAGATCATGCCCAAAGGATCATTATTCTTTGCCAAGAATTGACCAACTTGTGGACTTAACGTCAGGATGCGAATTATTGTCAATGATGGACGCCTATCAGGGTTACCATCAGATCTGGATAAATAGAGAAGATGTGCCCATAGCTTATTTTGTAGTATCTTATGGCACCCATGGATATGTGAAGATTTCCTTTGGATTAAAGAATGCTGGCGCCACCTATCAGAGAATGGTAGATCTTGTTTTTAAAAAACAAATTGGTCGTAACATGGAAGTGTATGTGGATGATATGTTGTTAAAGAGCTTCCTGGCGAAGGATCATGCTTCAGATCTGGAGGAAATATTTGGAGTAATCAGAGCTTACCAGATCTGATTAAATCCCACAAAATGCGCATTGGGGGTATGATCTGGAAAATTTATGGGATACATGATAACCCCCAGAGGTATTGAGGTGAACCAGGCAAAGGTAAAAGCAATTCTTGATATGCAATCACCCATAAACTTAAAAGAAGCACAAAAGCTAAATGATCGTATTGCAGCCCTCAGTCATTTCATCTCTCGTGCGGCAGAGAAGAGCTTGCCCTTATTCAAAGTATTGAGAAAAGGCTTGATATTTGAATGGAATGAAGAATGTCAGAAAGCCTTCAAAGATCTGAAAGAGTATCTGAAAAGGTTACCCCTACTCACCAAACCAGTGCCAAAGGAAACCTTGTACTCATACTTCTCTGTGGGAGAATATGTATTGAGTTCAGTACTGATAAGAGAGGAAGAGGGAAGACAACTGCCCATATACTATGTTAGCAAGATATTGCAAGGACCTGAAGTAAGATATTCTGAGATTGAGAAGTCTGCTCTGACTGTGATGGTTGCAGCCAGGAGGCTCAGACCATATTTCTTATCACATAAGGTAATTGTGAGGACCAATCTGCCAATGAGATTGATCATGGGTAGACCAGATCTATCGGGGAGGATGGTTAAATGGGCAGTGGAGTTAGGAGAATATGATCTCGAATTTGAGCCCAGAACTGCGATCGAGGCACATACCCTCGCAGATTTCATCCAAGAAACAACCAAAGGAGAAAAACCTGAGATATGGATCTTCATCCACAGATGTATGTGGGGTAGGAGTTGTGATAATTCCTCCCACAGGAGAAGAGTTGCAATTTGCAATCAAGTTGAAGTTCAGAGCTTCTAATAATGAAACCGAGTATGAAGCGCTCTTGCGAGGGATGCAGATGATGTGGGAGATGGGCGTACAAAGAGCCATAATTTACTCTAATTCACAACTGATTACCCAACAACTTTTGGGGACATGTGAAAGAAAAAGCGCCAAGATGATGGAGTATGCAAAACTGGCTTAATAAGTCAGACAAAAATTTGATGAACTCGAGATCAAGCAAATTCCCAGAGAGAAAAATTGCAGAGCTCATTACTTGGCTAAGTTGGCCAGTTCCAAAGAAGGAGGAATGCCAGGAAAGATCACCTTGTTCACAGCGGAAGAAAAAATTCATTTCCCAGAAGTGAACTCAATGTCTGACGAAAGTGATTAGAGAATCCCTATCATTTAGTTTTTCAGAACCAGAGAAGGAACATAAGCATTAAGAAAGAGAGCTTACGTAAGGTATTGTTTGATTGGCGATGATCTATATAGAAGAAAATTTTCCTATTCTCATTCGACGTATCTTGCAGAGAAGGAATGGAACTACGTGCTAAGAGAAATCTACTAGGGATGTTGTGGCAATCATGCTGGATACCGAGAGTTGGCCAGAAAATCCTTAAGAGCAGGGTATTATTGGCCATCTTTAATGAGAGATGCTCGAGAGCTGGTCAAAAGATGTGATAAATGTCAGAAATATGGACCCATAATACACACACCAGCTGAAGAGATGGGATTGATGTTCTCTCCATGCCCATTCGTCAAATGGGGTATTGACACTATGGGGAAATTTCTGAAAGCCCCCGGAGGAAAAGCTTTCATGACCGTAGCTGTTGATTACTTCACAAAGTGGGTAGAAGCAGAGGCAGTAAGAAAGATTGATGAGACCACTATCATAAAGTTTTTATGAAAAAATATATGCTGCAGGTATGGGATACCACAAATCCTAATATCAGATAACGGAACCTAATTTGTAGCAGTTGCTCACCCTCAAGTAAATGGGAAAGTGGAAGTCACTAATCGCACTATAGTGAATGGAATCAAAACTCGACTATCCAGAGCTGGAGGAGATTGGGTGGAAGAAATAGAGCCAGTGCAATGGGCATATAGAACCAGCACCAGAACTGCTACTGGAGAATCACCTTTCAACTTGGTGTATGGAGCTCCGGCGGTGATCCCAGCTGAGGTAGGAGTCAAAGCACATCGGATTCTGATGTATAATGAGGAGCAAAATGCGAAGTTGATGCGATAGAATCTGGATTTACTAGAAGAAGAACGAGAGATGGCAAATCTAAGAATGGAGAAGTATAAAAGCAGAATAAAAGTTGTTCATGACTAGAAAGTAAGAATGAGGAAATTGGAAAAAGGAGATTTGGTTTTGCGCAGAACTGATGCTCTCAAATCCAACTGGGAAGGTCCCTATGTGGTGACAAAAGTCTTGAAAGGAGGAGCATATGAACTGATAGATGAGAATGGCTATCAGTTGCCATGTCTGTGGAACATTTCAAATCTGAAGAAATACTACGCTTAGATAAGCATAGGCTCATTGTTTTTCTTGCAGACTTTTTATTGCTTTTAAATCAAAATGTAAGCATGGAATGCTATGACGAAACATGATTTTACGAATTCAATGAAAGCGCACCAGAACTAATGCGCTCCAGTTCTGCTAGATGATTATGCAAGATTGGATATTGAGGAAATTTTTGAAGAGATAGAATTTCCAGTTCTGAAATAAACTCAAGAATTTTTTTATTAAGAATTGGGGGAGTAGAATTAAGGAAATTTTTGAAAAGATAGAATTTCTAGTTCTTAAATAAACTCAATAAAAGTTTTATTAAGAACTGGGGGGAGTAGAATTGAGGAAATTTTTGAGAAGATAGAATTTCAGTTCTTAAATAAACTCACAAATTTTTTTATTAACAACTTGGGGGAGTAGAATTGAGGAAAATAATTCCCGGAATATGGTAAGAAATTTTTTGAAAATTGGGGGAAGTAGAATTGGGGATAGGCATACCAACAACCTAAACACCTTTTTTACTGAAATTAAATAAGCAAAGTAATGCACAAACAAGGAAAACAAGTGCCACATGGTGATAATACATCATAACCAAGGTCGATTCAAAAGTATGCATGAGGCAAGCAAAAGCAAATAAAGTCTAAACGAAACATTTTTTGAAAGATAAGAGCATGAAGGCATTACCCATAAAAGTCATTCAGACAAAACAATGAGGAATGAAACATCTCATTTATTCAAATCAGTAACCAGGCGGAAGTAGAAACGAGATCAGTGGAAACTTTGGCAGCAACAACAGAAGGAGATATGGCGGAGTCAGAATCCTTAGGAGAAGTCAAGTCATAGAGCATGAGGCAAATCTGGGGAAGAGAGCACCTCTCCAGAAAGCTTGATAGCAACCCTCTGCATAGCAGGAAGAAACCACGGAGTGTCAAGAGTGGCAGCAGCATCCCCCTGGAAATGATGAGGTATGTTCTTCTACCTCTTCTCCTGAACACGCACCTGAGCCTAGCTCAGACTAAGCAAGGGATCTCGACATTCAGCACTCTTCAGAGCAATTGATGGCTGATTTCTCGAGTTTGCAGGAGACTTATAACCATACAATGGAGTAGAATGAACAACTGAGTGTTGAAAATGATCGCCTCACTGAGATAATCAATGTTAAGGATACTGATGACACATTGATGTCGGTGAGACTGCATGAAGAACTCCTAAATACCTGAAAAGGGCTCGAAGGAGCTCATATTGAAGTCGAACGACTAAGAGCTCTCAATAGTACCCTTACTGAGAATCGTGATGCTGAGCAAATTGTACTTCAGGAGCAGCTCACTGCCAAGCTAGTTGCTCGTCAAAATGCACCTCATGTACGTTTCACTGAACTTGAGTGCCTGAGAAAACAGAATGGGTACCTGAAGGATAAGCTAGATAAATTATACCAATCAGCCCAAGTGGTTCACAGGTTAAACATGATCTCCCAGCGAACTGACGGTGCTAAAACAGGGTTGGTGTTTGTCCAAAACATGTATAAGCAGTGTATGAGGGGAATACACTAATGTCAGATTTTCCATAATTCTCAGATAATACTATTTCAAAACTCAGTCAGGAAGATCCTGAAAGTTCTCACTAAACAGATGGTCTAAGGGGCAGCAAAGACAAATCAGTCAAGAGACAGATAAGCTAAGTTATGAGTATGTGCTCTTGAAAGCTCAGTACAGATAAATCACCTACTGACCGCTTAAAAAGCTAGTTAGTTGGATAGCTATCTCAGTAAGCTAGAGTTACGTGCGGAAGTGAGCCCTTAAGTTTCTACTCGTTTTATGTCCTGAAAACTGTTTTCCATATTGCTTAGAATAGTTGTTAAGGCTGGTGCACTGATTAATGCTCAGGAGAATTGGTTTCTCCTGAATTTATAAAACATATGATGAATGTTCAGTTTAATATGATGACAGATATGATCCTGAACAAGAAAGTAAAGCAGCACTCAGGGGTGTTTTAACGTGGTTCGGAAATAACCATCTCCTATGTCCACGACCTGATTTAACAGGAAGCAATCCTCTTCCACTGAGGATTGGTGCTTTTTTCAAACATGCTAAGGTGCACGAATAACCTCCTTCTTCTCTTAGGAACTCTACCACTGGGCATTCTATAAGTCACAGTCCTTCCCACCAACCTTCTCACAAACTGAGGGGTTTGGTTTTCTTGTTTCCAACTAAGTGTGATAGTCCTTGCAATTCTAAGCAATGCTAAGGATAAGGACTATCGATCTAAGCAAATACATAATATGAATCCTACTACAACACTAGGGAAATTTAATTGCAGAGTGTTCCTTGTGGTTTGCTTTGAGCACTTGGATTCTGGAGATTTTCAATCGCTTGGAAATTTCATCATGAACAATGGGAAAGACTAGTTGAATGCCTTTGATAGCAAATATGACGAGAGGATGTTCTTAGGATATTCCTCAGTTAGCAAAGCATTTAGGGTCTACAACTGTCGAACCCTTGTTGTGCAGAAAACACCTCATGTTGTGTTTGATAAATCTGCATCAGTGCATAGGAAGTAGGTTTCTAGTCCTAACATTGAGGAGGTCACCAAGAGGATGACAAGACTAAGCCTGAAGATGAATCCTGAACCCAAGATCAAACTCGTGCATGCTCCCACGGGATGGGACGATGACGATGAGGATCGGGATGGTACCTAGGCCAACCCTCAGGAAGCCATCATCTCGGAGAATGTTGAGTCCCAGACAGAGGCACAGACTCAACCTGAGGTAAGAACTGTAGGTGATGATGCTTCTGCACCTGAGACAGTTACTGAGTCCAACTCTGTAGGGGGAATCCATGTCCTTGACATTGAGCAAACCTCAGGAAATAACTCAGTCTTCCCTTCTCTTATTCGTTTTCCTGAATTTATGCCCTTGTTAGATACTGACGTTTCAGGATTAGACGAAGGAACTTCAGAAGCTGCCCCAGGCCGAAGAACATGACTATCAAATTACTCAGTAAAAGATATAATTGGAGATATTACTGGGGGAGTTAAGACCAGAAGGTTCCATGGCGAGGGTGCTTTATCTTGCTGCTTCCAATCTGATCAGGAGCCCAAGGATATTGAAGAAGCTCTTGCTAACTCCAACTGGATCTTAGCCATGTAGGAGGAACTCAACATGTTATTTGTACTAAATGGGTTTTCAATAACAAGACAAATGAGAAGGATGTTGTGGTAAGTGATGAGGTAAAAAATCTCACCTCATCTAACAAACAATCAAGGGTTGGAAATTCCATCCGGGTTCCTCATCGTTCTGCTTGAATTCGATGAACGGCCTCCCAATTGTAACGTGTATCTTCAATAACTTGCACAAAGATCGAGCTGGAGGGGGGCTCCAGCGTCGATCCTCCGACGATCAAGTCAGTAATGTGTATCTTCAATAAAACCACAAGAAAACTGTAAAAGGTATCAATTCTTGGGGAAGAAGAAAGGGATAAGAATAGTAATGGTGATCTCTATGAGAATGTGTCGTGTTCCTTAAGAAATGAATTAGAGAAGCTATATATACCCTCCTCCTTACTGAAAGGGTATATTGATCTTTGTCCTCTGCTCTGAGACCACTACTAACGGTTTGGCCGAGTTAGTAGAGCAAGATTGTACAAAAGGTAGTACCATTAGTACAACACGTGGCCTTCTTCTATTGGTTGCAAGTACTACTTTATTCTTCTATTCTGATTCAGTAGGCAGCATGACCTATATCCTAGGTTCCAATGATAATGGCATACATTCTCTTCTTCTCTGTTTTTCGACCTCTGACTCTAAGGTTCTATCTGATCTTAGAGGTCAGATATGAGAGATGACTTACAAGGTCTTTTACTTACCCTGACAATCCTTATGGATTAATGGGATCATACATTCTTCTGAGCTCTGCCAGAGACATAAGTCCAGATATCAGAGCCCACATAATTCAAACCTTATTACTTAGATGTCCTCACTATGGATGATATTTCACCACCTTATAATCTCTGGAATGTGGATCATTCATGTCCTATCAATTATCTTACTTCAGAGGTCTGGGGCTATATGTCGGTTACTTATAAGTTGTATAGCTCACTGGTTAGCTCGCACATCGCAGATTGCATTGTCCTTTTCGTTACTTCCCGAGGTGACAACCTCTCTATTGTGACTTTTAGGACATGGAACATTCATGCCCTATCAACTACTCCCCCCTATTCCTAGTAAAATTTCTCTTGAATTTTACTTGGAATATGTCAATGTGTTGATACTCACGAGCGTTTCTGTGCTCTGCCTATGCGTTGTATACTCTATATAGGTGATTCACGTCCTCACACCGCTTCCATGATAAGCTCGCGTTTACGAGACATACCTTTTTTTCATTTTTCTAACATTTATTTTCTCTGACCAAACGGGGGTCAACGACCACTGATCTTTGCATCAATTTTTGTTCCGAAATTCAGCAGAAATGCATACCACATAGTATCGTATTGTGGGTGTCAAGTACTGCCCTGATTCATTTAATGCCATCCGATAAGATCTGTTGGTCCCAAATAGACAAAGACAAGTGTATGGGGGGGAATACATCTGTAAGTACAGATTTTTAAAGATCAATTTTTCAGCAGACTTTTAAGAACACAGGCTACTTATCAAGGTATCAGTGGACTCAAGGGTCGCCTGATAAGTGGCCTGAGAATTTGATCAAGTTTGAGTTGTGCAGCGGATTATTTTTAAAACACTTGAAGTAGTTAACTCACACAAAAGCACAAGAGACACAGAGATTTATAGTGGTTCGGAGTTAAACTCTCCTACATCCACTTTTCCTGATTTAACAGGAGAATTCCTTAACCACAGGAATTCCTTGTTTTAGAGTGCCAAGGTGCACTGATCAAGAATACCTCCTCTTGATCTCTAGGATTGTCACTGAGTCCTAGTCCTCTCAGATTTCAGACTGAGACACTCCTCAGCTTACTTTCTCTCAACTCACAGCCTTGAACCTATCTCAGTTTAAGGGCTTGAGTTTTCCAACTAAGGTTGAGATAACCCTTTACAATGATGAGCAATATCTAGATTGGGTTATCTGAGTAGGCTTCTAAGAATTTTACAGTGTAAGCCTAAATACAAGAGTGAGTTCTAAGCAATGTGAGCACTTAGGAAACTAGAGTGATTTCGAGTGCTTGAGTATATGAACTTTGGAGAGCTTTCAGATTATCAGTTGAGCTTGTTAGTTTCCCGTGCTTAGCATATTCTTCAACTCTTGTATTTATAGACTCAAATTTGAAAGACTATCCGTTGGAAAGATAGTTTCAAATTTAAGCTATTTTGGTGTTCCAATGTTCTTCCAGATTTTCCTCAGATTTTGGATGGTCAAATCTGTAAAAATGTAGCAGTCCAACGTTCTAAAGATCTTCTTCAGATTTTGGATGGTCAACTCTTTAAGCATTAATGGTTGATAGCTCATTAAATGCCTGCTTAGAGTTAATGCACCCGGCTTTGAAAACTGTGCCATACTAGGTTGTTGGTTGCTTCTGAACTTGGTACTGACAGGTCAGTCTTTTGTGTTAGGTCCATACATAGGTGGCAGCTTCTCATTGGTCTGACTTAATTGTTCCTCAGTCCAGTTCTAACGGTTGCATTGAAGTCCTCTGTCTTTTCATCAGGTGACTTGGAACATTCTCTTTGTTGCATTAAACACTTCATTTATGTGTTGGTAGCTTCCTTCCTAAATGCTGAAGAGCATTTATTGTATCAGGTTACTTGTCTTCAGGGGAGTCCTTTCAGGCCATTTGGACTTAGTCTTCTGAGGTGCATTCTTCAGTCAGTGGGTGTATCTCCTAATCCTTCATCAGGCTAGTCTAAGATACATCAGGCTAGTTTAATCACATCAGACTAGTTTTAACATTAGTAGCCTGTTTCATATTTATCTTATATTCTGAGTTTTTATCATAGCCTCCTAACACTTTGGGCTAGATATCTAGTCTTAGAGATGCATTAATACATCAGGGGATCTTCGGAATTTTATCAACACATTTTATAAGACATTTCCCAACAATTTCTCCCTTTTTGATAAGAACAAAGACCTAGATTGTAAAACTTTTATCAGAAGACTTTTACTTAGTAAAATTTTTAAATTTCAGAAGTTCCCCCTGAATAAGTACCTGCAGGTTAATTGAGCAATTTATAGTATAGTGCATAGGCCTAGCAAATAATGAGATATTATCTTGGGCTAAAAAAGATGAAGTTCTTCATTAATTCTGAAAATTGATTACAGCATACAAGTTTTTACTGTAATCATTAACTATCCTGCCCATTAAACAAAAATAATAATAAAGGTAACACCTTCATCTGCTTCCTTCATCAGTGCACTTGCCTTACAGGCTCCCAAAGGCTGGCTCCAGTCCATACTGAGCAAATACCCTTTTGTTGGTCCCAAAGGCAGGTTTTAGGGAAGAATACCTTGGAACAAGTCTAGAAGGGGGGGGGTTGAATAGACTTGTAAGGATTCAAAAACCTTTTTCAAATTATTTTGCTTATTCAGAAAACCAGCAGACTACTTGAGGTAGTCTAAATTTGAAAGTTGTGCGCTGTGAATTGTGCGGAAACATTTTTAATGAAAATCAGTTTTAGGTGATGTGCACAAGTTAAGAACAGAAAGAAATAAGACGAGACGCAAGGGATTTATAGTGGTTCGGACAAAAGGTCCTACTCCACTCTCCACAATCCAACTGGAATTATGGGGCTCTCCACTAACTCACTCACTTACTCACTTACACACTTCGAGAGTACTACTCTCTTACAAATTGTCAACGCTTCAATCGCAATTGCCTTCTCACAGCTTCTACAAAGCTTTTATAAAAGATAAGTATGAGTGGGGTTTTTGAGTGCGAGTGATAATTTTGACAGACTTTCGGTTAGCTTAATATGCGTGTAAGAACCGTTACCTAAATCATCACTACTACTCTTATTTATAGGGTCAAATAACTAGCCGTTGGGATAGACTAGAAATCTGAGATCTATAATTTTGTATTCAATCAATCAATGAGATTGATTGAATTTCCTTCTTGATTCCCGTTAATCTTCGCGATCTTCAATCAATCATGTTTGTCCCCTTGATTGATTGATCTTCTATTCTGGGAATCCCTTTTATGTCGCAAGTCAACCCTTGAAATGATTCCGAAGAATCTGGGCCGAGCACAAGACCTCAGCTGGTGTACTGTCTGCTGGTATTAGGACCTCAGCTGATGTGCAAGTCTGCTGGTGTGCACCTCAGCTGGTCTTCTTGACTTCGTCTGAATATGTCTTTTATCCATGGTCCTTGTCTTGTCTGAGACGTGCTCTCAGCTGATTAGCTGATCTTCTAATGTCAGCTGATGTTAACTCCTCTTATGATCTGCTCTCGATACTCCAGTGTCAGCTGCTTAAATCTTCTGTCCTCTAAAATCGGCTAAGTCCTCAAGGTCTCAGCTGGTCTTCTTCTCTATGATAGCTTCGGATCTTCTAGGCAGCAAGGCAGATTCCCCCTCACTCAAACCTATCTAATCCTAACTACTCATCAGCTGACTAACATGTTCAGCTGGTCCTATTACAAGCTGATTGGTTTATTATATCATAAAAACATCTAACACAGATATCCTAACACCTTTTCTTGAACACATAGAAGGAGTATACAAACTCCCTCTTGGCTTCCTCCCAAGAGTCATTGATCTCTCTTGTGTCCCTTTAACCCAAGCTGTTCACAGACTACCAGCCATTCACCCAGAATTTCTTGCATCTTCACCTCTCCACTGGCATCTATTGGAGGCATGAAGAGAATGGGACCAGGGGCCTTAAACTGCTCACCTCCATTGTGCTCTTCCCATGCATTCAAGATCCTGGGATACAGAGCAGACCAATTTTCCACCATTTTCTGATGAAATACATCATCAGCCTCCACTCCTGTGAACTCACCTGTCACATAGAAGGAGTATACAAACTCCCTATTGGCTTCCTCCCAAGAGTCATTGATCTCTCTTGGGACCCAAGGATCTATGTGAGGAAATCTAGCAATGGGCTCACTAGCCTGAGCCTGGTTCCTCTTGGCCTTCATCTTCCAGTAAGAGTTCCTTGCCTTTCTTGGTGGTGGGGGTTTCAGCAGTTGGCCACTTTCCATCAATCGTCTCTTTTCTTAAGCTTTCTCCATGTTATGTTCCTCAAGAGACTTCCCTGAACTTACTGCCTGGGCCAGGGGACTAAGTGTAGGTGGCCTGAATAGATCTTCAGTGGACTGCACCTTCTCTGGCTGACTTGGTGCAAGTGAGGCTATGTGGTTAGGATTCTTAACAGCAAGCTCCCTGACTTCTTCCTCTCCCTGATCAATCATGACTCTTCTTCTCTTGGTAACCTGAGTGTTAGATACACTCCCACTCCTTTGTTCACTCCTCTGCCTCTTTTCCCTCAGAATCTGATCCTTTGCTTTTGACAGCCTTGTTTCCCTTCCAGTATCAGCCTTCCCTTTCTTCTTTTCATGAGCAGTGGCCTGCTCCCCTTCTCTCACAAGAGTGTCAAGCTCCTTCCTTACATCTACCACAACCTTCTCAGGGTCAGGCCTCTTGCCCACTGATGGGCCACCCAGTGGCCTGACCTGTCCTTCTTCCCCCTTCTTGCTAACTCTAAAGGAGAGTTCAGCAAGAGCAACTGAGTGTCTGGCAGTGTCTTGTTCAATAACTCGTAGATGAGTAAAGCAGTGTTCTGTTTCTTCATTCAGGACCCTCAGGTGGAATGCAACATTTACTCCAAAATCTGTAAAAGGTTTCAGCTTCTCCTCTATAATCAGATTTGTGGTTGCCTGAGTGGGAAGCACTGACAGTGCCTGCCTCACCTGAGTCTCTATTTCTACCTTCAGGGCCTCCTCCCTTCTTGTGATGTAAGCATCCATCTTCTCCATCAGGCCACCTGCCATTGCTGTGATGGTATCCTGAATCAACCTTTCCCTTTCTTCCAAGTTCTCTTGCCTGACTGCTACCAGGGCTTGAGTATGGGCCTGCCTTTCTTGTTCCACACTGGCTTTGAGATCATTGATTTCCTTGGAGAGATGCATCTCCATCTGATCCACATTACTTGACAGATTAGTAATGAGTGTCAAGTTAGAGTCTTTTACCTGATCTAGATGCTCATCAAGCACAGCAGTCTCAATGGATTGTTCTTCCATCATGATCTCAATGTTCTCCACTTTGCCAGTCAGGCTTGCCAGCTCCTTTCCCTCAGGCTTAGACTCCACAGCAGCCTGGACAACAGTCTGAATAACACCTTCAATCTGAGCAACTGGTGTTTCATCAAGAGAGGGCACTATTTCTTTCTGAGTCCCCTGTGACTCAGATTGATCTTTAGTGGCCTGATTTCCAGTGTCCTGACCCCCACTAGCCTGGGTCATCTCCTGACTTGCACCAGCCTGACCCTCCTCAGTAGAGTTGGCTCCTTCATTATCCCCATCCTTCCCTTGGTCATCAGCAGACTTGCCCTTGGGCCCCTCTATCAGCCTTGCATCATCCAATTTCTTGGCAACCAGCTTGCCAAACTCCTATTCTGTCAACAGAACACTGATCTTTCTTACTTGAGCAAACTCAAGTATTTCCCTCTCTTCTTTCCTCCAGTAACTTTCTCCTTGTCCCTTCACGGCCTCCAAAAGTTTGTATAGGTAGGCATCCTTCATCTTGACAAGTAGCTTGACCCACTCAAACATCTCATTGAGGGTTGGACGGGAGTTCAAGGCAGGATATAACTGCTCTATCTCATAACTGGCCTCCTCCTTCAGAGAGTTCAAGTATGTGTACTGGACCTCCTCTTCATCAGCTACATCAAGTGAAGGTAAAACTTCACTAGCCTGTGGGACAGGGATTTGTATTCTGGCTTCACTTTCAGGCTTTTGAGAGCCTTCAGTGGGGTTTTCTTGTGTTGGTTCAGTGGGTGTAAATTTGGCTACCTCAGTGTACTTTTGAGAGTCCTCTGAGGCTCCTTGTCCTCCTTCTCTTTCCTCAGACTCAACATCCTCATCATCAGACTCCTCTCAGCTGCTCTCCTCTTCCTCATCCCCTTCAGCCTCCTCTTCCTCCTGACCTTCCTCAATCCCCTTCAGGGCAGTTGTGGCTAGAAGGTGGATGGGTGACTTCAATCTTTCCTCCTCTTCTTCAGTGGATTTCTCAGGAGATGAGTGGGAGGTGGAAGACTCAGAGCTGCTGCTGATGGCCCTGCTTTCAACAAAAGCTTTCTTTACCAGTCTCCTCTTCTTTTTCTCCAAGTCCTCCTCTTTGTGGGATTTCATCTTTTCACTAGGCTTCAAAGCCCTCTTTTTGATGTTCACAGGAGGACTGTCCTCCTCTGACTCCTCAGGAACAGTGGTTTGTTCCTTTCTCCCTTCCCTGGATGGTGCCTCAACCTTCATCTTCTCCAAGAGCTATTCATAATTGAACAAGATCTTAGCTTTGTTCCAAGATCATGTATCAGGGAAGTTGTACTTGAGGTTCAATGCCTCAATGATAAGAGATGTTAGGATATCTGTGTTAGATGTTTTGACGATATAATAAACCAATCAGTTTGTAATAGGACCAGCTGAACCTGTTAGTCAGCTGATGAGTAGTTATGATTAGATAGGTTCGAGTGAGGGGGAATCTACCTTGCTGCCTAGAAGATCCGAAGCTATCATAGAGAAGAAGACCAGCTGATACCTTGAGGACTTAGCCGATTTCAGAGGATAGAAGTTTTAAGCATCTGACACTGGAGTATCGAGAGCAGATCATCAGAGGAGTTAACTGATAGCTCCTTGAGAGTTACGTACCCAAGTGTAGGTTGATTTCAAGTAATAAAATTTCTCGGGAGACCGAGTGTCGAACCACTGGGAGATTTGGAAGAAAAAGATATTATCTAGTTGAGAGGTTTCAATAAAGTAACAAAATACTAGAGCTTCGGGATTCCACTTTAGATAAAAATACTAGAGTTATGATCTTGGTTATCTTTGATAACTCAATCGAAATCTAACAATCAAGTGATTTCAATCGGAAGATATAACTTTGAGCACATATAATACTTTTGAAAAGTACCTTTAGACCTTCGAACAAGTTTATAAAATCAATAGTTGATGTGTAAAACTAAGCATTTGTTGTGCCAATAAGTCTACAACAAATCAAAGTAATGACACATCAAAACCTCTCTTACAAACTCTTCAAATGACTAAAGGATTGAAACTTTGAAAATCTTTATTGAATAACCAAGAACATTAATAATACTTTACTAAAGCTTCATCCCTAACTCTAGTAAAATATTTAGCTACTCATACTAATACAATAAGAACTCACATTTCTAAGAGAGATACTAGACTAAGATAGAGGGATTACAAGGAAAATGGGGTGCCTTCAAGGGTTGCTAAAGGGCTCTTTATATAGGCCTCCAAATAGTGAATCATGGAGACTTTAGCAATCAATTCACGTGGCCTATAAAGATCAGTAATTTAATTGCCCTTACCGTCTTAATTTCATCTTGACATCTGAATAAAAGTTGTAGGCAGTTGGATTAGCTTTCCAAGGAGTCTAAGATCTCAAAAATCGGATCTCTAGATTGTGAGTTATGACCAGAATAGTAGAGTTGGTAAAACTGGATTGTTTTTCTCCGCGAATTTATGGTGGTCTCTTGAAAAGCAGATATCTCAGCTTGCACAAAATCAACGCCTTTAATATTTTTACTGTGTCTTTATGAATTTCTTGGCTAACCAATGGCTTTGGTCTTGCGTAAATTGGACTTTTGTGTGAATTATGGTGAATTGTTTCCCAACATGTGTACTGAGATGGTGGAATTCTGAAGCCCTTGCATTGATTGTCATTTTGATCATTGAAGCCGGAAATTTTCACACTTGAGCCCTGAAGAAAAGTTGTAGAGGAACGAATTAGTGATCAAATACAACTGAATTGGTTCAATTGAATTAGTGAGGCTCCAGATATTGTGGAAATGCGAAAATGTGTTTTGAGTCCAAACATTGGACAGAAATGAAGTCTTCACTTTTGAGTACAAATACAATCCAAACTTGTAAAATTGGATCACTAACATGTCTTAAGTATTTAGTACATTGTCTTAGGTGTTCAATATCATAAAATTTGGATAAGTATAACTCCACTTAAGACCTCAACAATATACAATAGACATAATGGCCATGTTGAATTATACATATGTCTCTTATTTATATAGAAAACATAAATACTTATAACTAATTAGAAAGTGTGAAATTATATATAAATACGCTAAACAATACATTATAGTACACAAAATAGGTAAAATACATGCATACTTAAACGCTAATCACACTCCCCAACCAGCTCATTACTAGTCTCTAGTGATGAAAGCGTAACATAATTTTGTGATGATGCTTTTATTTGCATCTTACCAACTCTTTGTTATAATACATCTAAATTAACAAACTATTGCATTTTAGAACTATTTTATGCTCAATACAATCTAGATAGACAGTTTGATAGTCATCCCCTGTTGTGCTCAAGTTAAGTGACCAAAAGGTATGAAGTTCACGTCATAATTCTATTATCTTGATATTTTACTATGGTTAACAACTTTCATGATGAAAAAATATATATATATTTTTTGTTTTTAACAAGATAGTTGTTAGAATAAACAACTTTTGCCAGTGGATTTCACATGCCTTACATCTTTCAATGTGGCTAGTGTTTACGCTCAGACTCTATATCGTGAATATTTCTATCATAAGCTTGGTTATACATCCGTCAGTCAATCAACAATGCATGCAACATAAGTTAGAAGGACTTTATTTGGTTGTAATGAGGCTTAGGGTGAAGTTATGAAGAAAATCGGCTCTGGATTTTGACTCAAAGTGGTCTGCAACCAAATGTAGGAAGAATTATATTTAGGCTTTGATTCGCATTTTCAAATCTCTTCAATACTGTCCTTCGCCATCCTCATCATTATTCCGATAAACATCACTTTTTTTTTTCTTCTTTTTTTTTTGACACCTTCACAAGAATAATTCACCTATTTCACACTTTGAGAACTGATAATTATGATTTTGTGGTAAAAGAAAAGGTTTTATTTAGGCTCAAAGGGGTTTACTAAGGCATTGAAAAATTCGGTAGGTTTTATTGGAAAAGAAAGGTAAGTCTTAATTGCCTTCATCATTCTTATGTCTGCATACAGAGTGACTGATACAGATTCAAAACAAGTTCGGAAGAACATAATTCATGACAGAGTATCTCACATAAAAGAATGCTCAAACATGCTATTTAGGCACAAATTCTCACAGGGTAGGTTCATATCCACTAAACAAAAGTTGCAGTTTTCTAATGTAAATCTTGTTAAAATAATTTTTTTTTTCAAAAATCAATTGCAACCATTTGTAAAATAGAAAAATTAGTAGAATTATTCAATTATAGTCCATAATATTTTGTCACAGTGTGTGTGAAATGAGGATGACTTATAAACATCTATTAGAATGTACTTAACCAAAATAGAAAAAAAAAATGTACCAAGTTTGTTAAATAGCATATATTAAAATTAAGACATCAGTAAATTTAAAAAGTCGTGGTCGTGATGCGTCTCAAAGGTACAAAGAAAAGGTTAATTTTCTTACCCCCTCTACCCTGCCATCTTTATAGTGTTTTTAATATCTTTTTTTTAACTCTTTTTTTTTTTTTTTAATTTTTTTGGATTTTTTTAAAAGTACTCAACTAATCCCCACCCCCTAATTTAAACAACACATTGTCCTCAATGATGAATAGACGAAATTGTAAAAGAGGAGAGATTACCTGATACCACAGAGAAATTTGTAGCAATAAACCTGAAATACGCAAACAGATATATATATATATATATATATATATGCATTTTTTTTCTTTTTTTAAATTTTTTTTTTTCACAAATGTAAATCTAAATCATCCTGACTTATTCTGGGTCGAGTTCCTAACCAGTTTACCTGAGACGTGATTGGGCAAATTTTAATCTCACAGGCATTGAGTTTTTCTATTAATTGTTCTGGATCTGAATCTGCTGTAAAGAGTTGACGTTCTGATTCTTCAATAAAACCTTGTTGCTTCACATGATCCAAAAAAGTTAGTAACCCATCATAATAACCATTAATATTCAGTAGTCCCACAGGTTTTGAATGAATACTTAAACATGACCAACATACAATGTTAAATATTTCTTCCAAAGTAAGAATACCACCTGGAAGGGCTATGAATGCATCAGAGATTTCTATCAATTTTGGCATTCTGTCAATTAAGGATGAAATCTGTATTTCCTCACCAATTGTAGTAGGATTAACTCTTTTTATACCTGTGTGAACAACTCCCTGAACTTCAGATCCTCCCCAAGATGCTGTCAAGGCAACATTACCTACCAGACCAAGTGTGCCTCCTCCGTGTACTAGTTTGATATTTCTCCGAGCTAGTATACCACCTAGCTTATTTGCTACTCGAGCAAATTCTTTATTAATACTATTTCCAGCTCCCCATAACACACAAATAGAGATTATTTTTTTAGAAGATGAAGTTTCCATATTTGGACTTTCGAAAGGATGACACAAGTTGTGATAAGCTGAACACTGAATTATATAGACAAAGATAAATGAAAAACGTACCTGATACGATTCGAGAAATACTGTTAAATAAAATAAAAGTCAAAAGAAAGTTAAGAGATTGAGGTCCCACTTGGGGACAGTAGTTGTGATTGTGGCTCACATCTTCCTCTGATTTTACGTCCAAAAATGGCTTAAACGCCTTCTATGAGTCGAGGATATGCTTCCCATCCAATTTTCTTAGAAATTGGCATACAGGGTCTTTTAACGTCAGATTCCCGAGATAATGTGCATATTCCTTTATTAATTCATTCCTTAAATCGACTAAAGCTCTTTGCTCTATTCCAATATAATGCGTCTCAGAGGTCCATTGGTTATCCACTGACCCCTTACTCAGTCCATTTATAATGAAATCTATTTTATTTAATCGATTATCGGAAGCCATTCCTATATTTTTAAAACATCTGTTACACGTCCATCTAGCACGTTTATAGCAAACTCCCATTCTGTTAGCCCTTCGTTTTTTAGAAAATGAACTTCTGCCCAAACCAACCACGCGTGGAACAATTGAATTAGGTAACTCACCTCCAATTCTAACCTTTGCTTCAATCAACCATTGAAGATCAAGTGGTATTCCTTTAATCTTCATCAATCGTAATCTTTCACATCGAGCATAATATATCTTAATTAAATCCCTTTTAATGAAGCAAGGAAAGCATTTATTTAAAGAGGCAATTGCCGCATCCATAGTGTCCATTTCGTCGACCTATTCAAAAATGAAAGATTAAAAATTTATTAAACAACAAGAAATTACATTACAATTACAAAAATGCTACTCCCCAAGCTAACATTATAAATTGCATTGCAATTGCCGCAACAATCCAAGGTAATGCACCGAATTCTTCTTCTTCATTGAAATAGCAAATAGCAAGCATGACAAAGTAGGCAAGAGTGATGATGGAGAGAAAGATTTTGCTCATTTTGTTTGAGTTTATGATAACTTGAAGAGGGGTGTTTAGAAATGGGAGTAAAATTAGGTATTTATAGAGTAATTTTTTTGAAAAAAATTTAAAAACTAGCCGTTCATGACCGTTTGGAAAGATAAGTGGTGGTGATACACTCATCATTATTACCGTTAAAATTGAGTGTTATAATTATTATTTTTTTTGCTTTTTCGAAGTTTTTTTTTTTACAATTCAGTTTTGTGGGTAACTGAAATACCGACTTGGAAGTCACGGAGTACCGAATCCGCCATTTATACCGGAAAAATAAAATTCACATAATATTACTAGCCGGGTCAGTAAGAGATACTGACTCAATCTCCTTACTAAAATTTCCAAGATATGCTTTTAGACGTTGTCCATTCACTTTAAACACATCACCTGTTTTTGGATTTTAAATTTCAACCGCTCCATTTGAAAATACAGTTCTTATAATAAAGGGTCCTGACCATTTTGAGCGCAATTTTCCAGGAAACAGATGTAATCTAGAATTATATAGAAGAACTTTTTGCCCTATTTCGAAAGTTTTCCTGACAATGTGCTTGTCATGAAACACTTTCATTTTTTCTTTGTAAATTCTAGAATTGTCATATGCATCATTTCTGATTTCCTCTAATTCATTTAGTTGAAATTTTCTTAACGTACTAGCTTTTTCTAGATTGAAATTAAACCTTTTAATAGCCCAAAAAGCTTTATGTTCTATTTCAACAGGTAAATGACATGGTCTACCATAGACAAGTCGGTAAGGAGACATACCAAGTATTGTTTTGAATGTTGTCCGATAAGCCCATAGTGCATCTACTAACCTGATTGACCAATCTTTTCGATTTGAGTTGACTGTCTTCTCCAAGATATGTTTTATTTCCCTATTAGCGAGTTCAGCTTGCCCATTAGTGTTTGGGTGGTATGGGGTAGACACTTTATGATGGATTCCATATTTTTTCATTAAATTCTCAAAAGGTTTGTTACAAAAGTGTGAACCGTCATCACTAATAATTGCACGAGGCATTCCAAATCTTGAAAAAATATTTTCCTTTAAAAAATTTAAAACAATTTTATGATCATTATTTTTGCAAGGGATTGCCTCAATCCATTTTGAAACGTAGTCGACTTCAACCAAAATATATTGATAACCAAAAAGATGGTGGATTAAAAGGACCCATAAAATCAATTCCCCAACAATCAAATACTTCAACAGTTAGAATGGGATTTAATGGCATCATATTTCTACGACTTATGCCCCCTAATCTCTGACATCGATCACAAGATTTACAATATTCATATGTGTCCTTGAAAAGTGTTGGCCAATAAAATCCACACTGCAAAATTTTTGCAGCGGTTTTTCTTGTTGAAAAATGCCCCCCACAAGCTTCAGAGTGAGAAAAATTTATTATGCTTTGAATCTCATTATCTGGTACACATCTTCTTAATATTTGATCAGGACAATATTTAAAAAGATATGGGTCATCCCAAAAGATATTTCTTACTTCCCTAAAAAATTTCTTTTTATCTTGAGCATTCCAATGAATTGGAATTTGACCTGTCGCAAGAAAGTTAGAAATATCCGCAAACCATGTACCTTTAGACACGGTGAATAATTGCTCATCGGGAAAATAGTCATTTATGGGGCATACCTCGAAAGATTCATCACATGTAAGTCTGGATAAGTGATCAACCACTACATTTTCCACTCCTTTTTTATCTTTGATTATTATATCAAATTCTTGAAGTAAAAGTATCCACCTAATTAATCTTGGCTTTGCATCTTTCTTTGCTAGTAGATATTTTAAAGCCGAATGATCAGTATAAACAACAATAGATGAGCCAACAAGATAAGATCTAAATTTTTCTAGTGCAAATACTACAGCAAGTATTTCTTTTTCAGTAGTGGAATAATTCATTTGAGCACTGTTAAGAGTTTTACTTGCATAATATATCACATAAGGTTTCTTGTCTTTTCTCTGTCCTAACACGGCTCCAACAGCATAATCACTAGCATCACACATAATTTCAAAAGGTAGAGTCCAATCAAGAGGTTGCATAATAGGTGTAGAAGTGAGCATTTCTTTGAGTGTTACAAAAGCCTTTTCACAAGAGTCATTCCACTCGAATACTATATCTTTTAATAAAAGGTTGCATAATGGTCTTGAAATTGTGCTAAAATTTTTTATGAACCTTCTATAAAAACCTGCATGTCCTAGAAATGATCTAATATCTTTAACTGATTTTGGTGTTGGTAGGTTGGCTATTAGATCAATTTTGGACCTGTCAACTTCTAATCCTTTTGATGAAACAATATGGCCTAACACAATTCCTTCAGTTACCATGAAATGACATTTTTCCCAGTTAAGAACAAGATTTTTCTCCTCACATCTAGCTAAGACTTTAGCCAAGTTTATTAAGCAATCATCAAAAGAATTTCCAAAGACAGAGAAATCGTCCATGAAAACTTCAAGAAAACGTTCAACCATGTCACTGAAAATACTTACCATACATCTTTGGAATGTTGCTGGGGCATTACATAATCCAAATGACATTCTACGATATGCAAACGTTCTAAAAGGACATGTAAATGTTGTTTTTTCCTGATCTTCTAGTGCAATTGCAATTTGATTATACCCTGAATATCCATCTAAGAAGCAATAAAATTCATGCCCAACAATTCTTTCCAAAATTTGGTCCATAAAAGGTAAAGGAAAATGATCTTTTCTTGTCATTAAATTTAATTTTCTGTAGTCAATGCATACACGCCAACCAGTAACAGTCCTAGTTGGAATCAATTCATTTTTATCATTTTTTACTACAGTTACTCCAGATTTCTTAGGCACAACTTGAGTAGGACTTACACATTTACTATCAGAGATAGGATAGATAATATCATTATCTAATAGCTTAATAACTTCATTTCTCACCACTTCTTTCATATTAGGGTTAAGTCTTCGTTGCATCTGCCTAGAGGGTTTAGCATTTTCCTCTAAATAAATATTATGAGTGCAAATTAATGGGCTAATTCCTTTTATATCTGATATAGACCACCCTATCGCATGCTTGTGAATCTTTAATACCTCTAATAATTTATGCTCTTGATCATAACTTAATTTAGAGGATATTATTACCGGATAAGTATCATTAGCACCCAAAAAAGCATATTTCAAATTTGATGGTAAACGCTTCAACTCTAAAACTGGTGGTTGCTCGCTTGACGGGGTTGGAGCCTTTTCAGACTTTGATAATTGTTCAAATTTGGGTTTCCATTCATTAAGCTTTGAACCTTGTGAAATCATAGGAATAGAATCAAACTCCGAACTGTTATCATTGACACAATCATTTATCAAATTTTATAATGGATCAGAAAATGAGGTTATCAATTGTTCAAGAGTACATGTCTCAATTACATCAATTTCATTAGCCTCATCATTACTTTGTGGTTGCTTAGAAATGTTAAAAACATTTAACTCCAAAGTCATATTTCCAAAAGAAAGATTTAAAACACCATTTCTACAGTTTATTAAAGCATTAGAAGTTGCAAGAAATGGTCTTCCTAAAATGATTGGATGTTGAGATGATGGATTTGAGACTGGGCATGTGTCTAAAACAATAAAATCTACCGGAAAATAGAATTTATCAATTTGCACTAACAGATCCTCTACTATAGCTCTTGGAATTTTTATAGCACGATCTGCCAATTGAAGTGTGACAGTAGTTTTCCTTAATTCTCCCAAATCCAGTTGTTTATACACAGAAAACGGTAAAAGGTTAACACTCGCACCAAGATCAAGAAGTGCATGTTCTACTTTTGTATTCCCAATAATACAAGATATTGTTGGACAACCAGGATCTTTGTATTTAGGAGGGGTTTCTTGTTGAAAAATTGAACTTACACTCTCTGTTAAAAATGCCTTATTTTGAACATGTAGTTTTCTCTTTACAGTACACAAATCTTTAAAAAATTTGGCATAAGATGGAACTTGCTTTATTGCATCTAGTAGTGGAATGTTAAGTTTTACTTGTTTCAAAACCTCAAATATTTCAGAGTTTTGGTCCAATTTCTTAATTGGGTGTAATCTTTGAGGAAAAGGAGCAGTGGATGATTTCTTAATAGGGTTTAAATTCTTATTTTCATCTTCTCCTTTATTTTTATCTTCATTATCCGGGGTCTGGGTTGACTCAACTTCCTGTTTCTTAAGGTTGATTGTTTTGTCAATTAGTTTTCCACTTCGTAAAGTGGTGACAAAATTAACATTTTCTGGTGCATCAGAGGAAATTTGACATTGCCCAGCAGGATTTTGTTGAGGTTGAGCAGGAAACTTTCCTTTCTCAACTGTTCTTAAGGAATTAGTTAAAGTAGATAATGTACTTTTAATATCATTGATGGCTTGTGACGTTTGGTTGTTGATGGTTGTTGTCCTTGCATAAAGGCTTGTAAAGTTTCTTCAAGGCTTTTTATATGTGGTTTATTATGTTGGGTGAAATTGTAGTTGGGGTTTTTCTAGGTGGGAAAAGGTTGTGACACACTTTTATTTTTCCACTTAAAGTTTGGATGATTTTTCCAATTTGGGTTGTATGTTTCAAAAAAAGCTGATGGATATGAATTTTGAAAATTAGATAATGCATTTACTTGTTCATGACACATCTCTTTGAAAATAGGAATTTGTGGGCATTCATTAGTTACATGTCCATTAATGGCACAAATTTCACATATGTCATCATTTTGCACAAATTTTACTTCCTTAGGTTTCTTTAGTTGCAAACTTTCAACTTGTTTAGTTAAACATTCAATTCTAGCATTTAGATCGTCTTCTTGACTTAAATTATATTTTCCTTTAGAATTTTCAAGCTTAGATCTAATTGAACCAAGATTGAGTTTTTTCAACTAGATGGTCTAAATACTCAAGTGCATCATCAGGATTTTTATCCAAAAATTCACCATTACACATCATTTCCACAAATTGTTTTGTTTCAGCGTTTAAACCTTCATAGAAGAAACTTATGGTTCTCCAAGTTTCAAAACCATGGTGAGGCAAACATTTAATAAATCCTTAAAACGTTCCCAACATTTAAAATATTGCTCATCACTCTTTTGGAAAAAATTCTTGATTTCTTTTTTTAAAGCATTCGTCTTATTAATCGGGAAGAATTTTTTCAAAAATTCAGTTTGAATTTGTTGCCAAGATGTAATTGAGTTTGGTTTAAGAGAATTAAGCCAAGTTTTTGCTTTATCTTTAAGAGAAAAAGGAAATAACTTTAGCTTAATAGCTTCTTGAGTACACCTTGGTTCATTAAATGTTGCACAAATTTCTTCAAATTCTTTTAAATGCAAGTAAGGATTTTCAGAGTCAAAACCATGATAATTAGGGAGCAATTGAATCATGCCATGTTTAAACCTAAAATTATCTGCATCTTGAGGGTACACCATGCATGATGGAACCGAATTTCGTTGCGGTTCAATAAATTCACGCATAGAACGCACATGCAAATTTTCATTATTGCGTCTTTCAAAATCATTTTGGTTTTGAACATTATCTCCATCAACACTTTCATTGTCGGCCATACTTGATGCAATATTCCTAAAATTAATATTATAACCTCTTATTAAACGACCACTTATAATATCATGAATCCAATTATGCATACAAATAAATATATTTCAGTAAAGAGATAGAGAGAAGAACTCACAAACTTGTGAGGTTCTGATGGATTTGTTCTCCGTAAAACCACCCCGGCAACGGCGCCAAAAACTTGATAGCTCCATGAGAGTTACGTACCCAAGTGTAGGTTGATTTCAAGTAATAAAATTTCTCGGTAGACCGAGTGTCGAACCACAGGGAGATTTGGAAGAAAAAGATATTATCTAGTTGAGAGGTTTAAATAAAGTAACAAAATACTAGAGCTTCGGGATTCCACTTTAGATAAAAATACTAGAGTTATGATCTTGGTTATCTTTGATAACTCAATCGAAATCTAACAATCAAGTGATTTCAATCGGAAGATATAACTTTGAGCACATATAATACTTTTGAAAAGTACCTTTAGACCTTCGAACAAATTTATAAAATCAATAGTTGATGTGTAAAACTAAGCATTTGTTGTGCAAATAAGTCTACAACAAATCAAAGTAATGACACATCAAAACCTCTCTTAAAAACTCTTCAAATGACTAAAGGATTGAAACTTTGAAAATCTTTATTGAATAACCAAGAACATTACTAATACTTTACTAAAGCTTCATCCCTAACTCTAGTAAAATATTTAGCTACTCATACTAATACAATAAGAACTCATATTTATAATAGAGATACTAGACTAAGATAGAAGGATTACAAGGAAAATGGGATGCCTTCAAGGGTTGCTAAAGGGCTCTTTATATAGGCCTCCAAATAGTGAATCATGGAGACTTTATCAACCAATTCACGTGGCCTGTAAAGATCAGTAAATTAATTGCCCTTGGCGTCTGAATTTCATCTTTACTTCTGAATGAAAGTTGTAGACCGTTGAATTATCTTTCTAAGGAGTCTAAGATCTCAAAAATCGGATCTCTAGATTGTGAGTTATGACCAGAATAGTGGAGTTGGTAAAACTGGATTATTTTTCTCAGTGAATTTATGGTGGTCTCTTGAAAAACAGATATCTCAGCTTGCACAAAATCAACGCCTTTAATATTTTTACTGTGTCTTTATGAATTTCTTAGCTAACCAATGGCTTTGGTCTTTTGTAAATTGGACTTTTGTGTGAATTATGGTGAATTGTTTCCCAACATGTGTACTGAGATGGCGGAATTCTGTAGCCCTTGCATTGATTGTCATTTTGACCATTGAAGCCGGAACTTTTGACACTTGAGCCCTGAAGACAAGTTGTAGAGCAACGAATTAGTGATCAAATAAAACTGGAATTGGTTCAATTGAATTAGTGAGGCTCCAGATATTGTGGAAATGCGAAAATGTGTTTTGAGTCCAAACATTGGACAGAAATGGAGTCTTCACTTTTGAGTTCAAATACAATCCAAACTTGTAAAATTGGATCACTAACATGTCTTAAGTATTTAGTACAGTGTCTTAGGTGTTCAATATCATAAAATTTGGATAAGTATAACTCCACTTAAGACCTCAACAATATACAATAGACATAATGTCCATGTTGAATTATACATATGTCTCTTATTTATATAGAAAACATAAATACTTATAACTAATTAGAAAGTGTGAAATTATATATAAATACGCTAAACAATACATTATAGTACACAAAATAATACACAAAATAGGTAAAATACATGCATACTTAAACGTTAATCATTAACATCAACTGATATCAGAACAGTCAGATCAGTTGATATCAGAAGAGACAGATCAGCTGATATCAGAAGATCAGCTGATCAGCTGAGAGCAAATCGCATACAAGACAAAGACCATGGATAAAAGACATATTCAGACAAAGTCAAGAAGACCAGCTGAGGTGCACACTAGCAGACCTGCACATCAGCTGAGGTCCAAGTATCAGCAGACTGGTACACCAGCTGAGGAGACAGATCAGCTGAGGTCTTTTGCTCGGCCCAGATTCTTCGGAATCATTTTTAAGGGTTGACTTGCGACATAAAAGGAGGATTCCCAGAATAGAAGATCAATCAATCAAGGGGACAAACTTGATTGATTGTAGATCGCGAAGATTGACAGGAATCAAGATGGAGATTCAATCAATCACAATGATTGATTGAATACGAGATTATAGGATCTCAGATTTCTAGTCCATTACAACGGCTAGTTATTTGACCCAATAAATTAGAGTAACAGTGATAATTTCACGATCAAAATTTTTACACGCATATTAAGCTAGCCGAAACTCTGTCAGAATTATCACTTGCACTCAAAAACCCCATTCATACTTATTATTTGTAAAAGCTTTGTAGAAGCTGTGAGAAGTCAATTGCGATTGAAGCATTGACAATTTGTAAGAGAGTAGTACTCTCGAAGTGTGTAAGTGAGTAAGTTAGTGGAGATCCCCTCAACTCCAAGTTGGATTGAGGAGAGCGGATGTAGGACAGTTGGTCCGAACCACTATAAATCCCTTGCGTCTCATCTTATTTCTTTCTGTTCTTAACTTGTGCACATCTCCTAAAACCGATTTTCATTAAAAATGTTTCTGCACAATTCACAGCGCACATCTTTCAAATTTAGACTACCTCAGTAGTCTGCTGGTTTTCTGATTAACCAAAATATTATGAAAAAGATTTTTTGAATCCTTACAAGTCTATTCAACCCCCCCTTCTAGACTTGTTCAAAGGTATTCTTCCTTAAAACCTGCCTTTGGGACCAACAAGAGATACCTTTGAAGCATAGCACAACTTATGCTCTATCAACATCCTTCCTTTGACCACTTTCAGTTTGCTCCTCTCCTCCCTGAGATTAGAGATGAAGAAATGATGCCAGTTGAACTTCACTCTGTCAGTGGTGTTGACAATGGTTGCCATCAGTTTGAGCTTTATCTTGCTTACTTGCTCAATACTTCCTTGATTTGCTAGGATGCATTTCCCAACAATCTCTGCCAAAACCTTAAACTCAGGTTTGAGGAGTTTCTTGTTGAAGGTTGTGACATACTGCTCCCTTTTCTTTGTAATTGTGTCCAGAAATCTCTCTTCCTCTCCAAGCATATAGGTCCCTGGGTCCAAACCCTCATTTGGCAACCCAAAGATATCAAGCAAATCCTCCTGCCTCAATGTAAATTTGTGCCTTTTCATGACAGCCTCAATGACATCTCTCCCCTTCTTGTCCTTCTTCGGCTTACTTTTCTCCATCATGATGGCAGATCTGATGGATGTAATGCTCTTCTCCATGTCAACAAAGAACTCCAATACTTGCCTGTCATAACATTTCTCTGGTCCTTTGGATAAGAATCTATAGAGCCCAGTATTTCTGACAAGATCAAGGGCTCCTTATGTGGTGTAGGTTGGGGTCAGAAAGAACTTTGGGGTGGTTGAAGCAAACAATTGGTTCATACCAAAAGTTCTTGTTGTTGGACAGTTCCTTGTAGTCTATGTAGATTTGAGACATTATTTCAGAAAGAAGAATTTTTACTGGTGAGGGTTAAGAATGATAAGGGTTGAGAGTATGAGTAGGGTTGATTATAATGAAATAGTGTGTAAAAACTGCTAAGTGTGGAAGTATTTATAGTGTAGATGAAGGTCGGGGATTAAATCAAGAGAGATATGATCTACGGTTGAGAATGAAGCAATAATTTGGAAGACAAAGTGTTTAACCTTGCCAAGTAATTTGCAATTATTACTAAATATGGAAAGTGGGTTGGTTTTAGATCAATGGTTGGGATTGAAAAGGATGACGGTTAAAGGTGAGGCTTTTCATGAGAGATAACTGCTCAAAATCATCTCCCGAGATTTTATTGCACACTTACTATCGCATTAAATGCTCCGCATGCACGGTTACCAATAAAGTAACCGTCAGTCAGAATTTGTCTTAGTGGTGTACTCAGTGGACTTTTGTTCAGTCCAGTTGAGTTCAGGGGAGTAGACTCTTCTGACTATTAGGAGGCATCAGTAGACTTTATCAGTTGAGTCCACTGTTGTTTCTTGATTGTTCCCCCTTGATTAGTGACCTATGAATCCTTCGAGATTGATCCATTCTGATTTCGGTAGCCTGACCAGTTTCCTGACTCAGGATCAAGTAGACCCAACTCTACTGATAACTCATGAAACCTTGCTTCTGCCAGAGGTTTTGTGAGTATATCTGCTCTTTGTTTGTTAGTGTGAATTTTTACAAGGCATATATCCTTCTTCTCCACATGAACTTTGATGAAGTGATGCCTGATATCCACATGTTTGCATCTAGTGTGGAGTACAGGGTTCTGTGATATTGCTATAGCACTGTTGTTATCACAGAAGATAGGTACTTCACTGGCCTGTATGTTGTAATCAGTCAGTTGTTGCCTTATCCATAGGATTTAAGCACAGCAACTTCCAGCAGCCATGTATTCAACTTCAGTGGTGCTTGTTGCTACTGAACTCTGCTTCTTTGAGAACAAAGATATAAATTTATTTCCAAGAAATTGACATGTCCCAGTGGTTGACTTTCTGTCAATTTTGCATCCTCCATAGTCAGCATCAGAGTAGCCTGTTAATTCAAAGTTATCATCTGAGTGGTACCAAAGTCCCATGTTGACAGTACCCTTGAGATATCTTAGAATCTTCTTTATGGCTTCCAGGTGACTTTTCTTGGGACTAGCGTGATATCTTGCACAGATCCCTACTGCATAAGTGATGTCAGGCCTGCTTGTAGTAAGGTATAGAAGAGATCCAATGATTCCTCCATAAGTAGTCTGATCCACAGCTTCTCCTTCTTCATCAGGTTCAAGTTTTATGTTTGTATTCATTGGTACCCTGACTACCTTGCTTGAGCTGCAACCAAATTTCTGTATCAGCTCCCTTGTGTACTTGGCCTGATTGATGAATATTCCTTCAGGGGACTGTCTGACTTGCAGTCCAAGGAAGAAATCTTGTGCATGAGATGTGAGAATCTTGTGCATAGATCTTCATTCTGTGATCCAAAGATAATATCATCCACGTAGATCTGAACCAAAAGTATGTCTTCTCCATGTGTGATCCTGAAGAGTGTTCTGTTAACACTCCCCTTAGTGAAACCATGCTCCAAGATGTCATACCAGGCTCTTGGGGCTTGTTTCAGGCCATATAGTGCTTTCCTTAGTTTGTATACTTTGTTGCCTTCCTCAAAACCAGGGGGTTGTTCCACATAGACTTCTACATTTACAACCCCATTGAGAAAAGCACTCTTGACATCCATTAGATAGACCTTGAACTTCTTGTGGGCAGCATAGGCAAGAAATAGCTTGATAGCTTCTAATCTGGCTACTGGTGCAAAGGTTTCATCATAGTCAAATCCTTCAACTTGATAGTATCCTTTGGCCACCAGTCTTGCTTTTTATCTGACAATTACATCATTCTCATCTGATTAGAGTCATAATTGCATCTTTTTGCATCTATTTCTCTATGGTTTTGATGTGCTTATGTTCATATTTGACCCTAAAATACTATACTTTGAGTATTTGACCCTTTTTGGCTCGAAAGTTGTCTTTTGCAGTGAAAACGAGCAAACCGGCAAAAGATGAGCAAGTTTGTAAAAGTTTAGAAATTTTGAGTTGATCCAATAGAGGAAAATGATATATCATGTCGAACAGTTCAAAAGGAGGGTCACAACGGAAAAAGAATCGAGTCAATTGGAGCTCTAGAACTCAAGATATGAAGGAAATAAGGAAGTCGAGGATCTATCGAACGAGGCCAAGTCGGGTTCGTGCACCACCAAGCCAAGCCTCGTGCGACGAGCAGCTCGGGTTCATGCAGGAAATCTCTGGTTCGTTCACCAAGGGACCGAACAAACAAGCTCGCACGAGTTGGATCGTGCGGCCACCTACTGGGGATCGTGCGAAGGCTCGGTTTGGCACACTTTCGAGGGCTGTTTCATCTTTTCGCGTGTTTAATGAAGGGAATTTTGGACTAAACATTGTGGGCACTACAAATACCTCAAGGATCAGATTCTCAAGGCATCTTAGTCATAATCTTCATAATTCAAAGTTCTTATATTAGTTTAGAGAGAGAACAAGGTAGTTACTAGTTGGGTTTATAAGATTTCTTCTTACGATTTCATCAATAACTTTTGATCTACCGCTTGGATCATCGATCAGTTCATTCCTGCGTTCTAATCTTAACTAGGGCTACGTTTCTACCGATTGAATTTAGTTTTCCATTGTCGGATCATTTGCTAGCATTTAAAGGTAATTAGTATCTTTCCCAATTTCATTGTAATAGGTAAGATTTTGTTTTCTCTATTCAATTTCAGCATGATGATGATTGTAGTTAGTTCAATTGTTCAATTGCTTTCCCAATTAGCCATGGGCTAATACACTTGTGTGTTAGTGTATGATTCCTATGGAGTAATGAGGTGTTAATGTTGATCTTATGAATGCTATGAGATGTTGTATGATCAATTCTCTATATTGATGGTTTGTATGAATGCTTGGCATGTTGAATTGATCATGAGGGCCATTAGGGGATTAGCTTCATATGAGAATTGGGCTATTTTCCTAAATCTTCTTGTTATTAGGCCAAAGCATGCTAGGTGTTTGATAAAATTCCTAAGATAATGATAATTATCCTTAGTGCATAGAAAGAACAATATGGGGCTCTAAGGTGTATCTAGGGAGACCTTTGCATGTTAGAGAGGCTTGTCAATTGGTTGTACAATAGCTCATTGCATGATTAAGTGATACAACACCATGTGAAACATATGATAGTACATTAATACACACTCTCACAACTTGCTCACTTTGCATCAAAGTGATAGGTAGTTTACTTTCTTGACAAGTTAGTAGACATAGATACCATTCCCACTTTTATTGCTTTACTTGAGTTTTGAAAATTGAACAACAATCATACCATTCAATCTCCCATCTCCCTGTGTTCGATAAATAAACTTGGTCATCTTGCCACGACGATAACAATCACGTGCACTTGCGTGTAGACACCATTTTGGGCAAACATCATCCTTCTTGTTTTTGAAGACCCATTTGGTTCCAATGATGTTGGCATGCTTGGGTCTTTTGACAAGCTCCCATACTTGTTTCCTTGTAAACTGGTTGTGTTCTTCTTCCATGGAAATGATCCAGTTTGGATCCTTTAATGCTTCTTCAATGGTCTTGGGTTCCTGTGCTGAAAGGAAACAACAAAAGAGAGCATTCTCTCCATGAAAACTTCTAGTCTTGACTCCAAGATTAGGATCTCCAAGAATCTGATTGATTGGGTGATCAATCAACCAGTTTCTTTTGGATTGCCCTCTCTCAGTGGGGTTATCCTCAGGGGATACCTCTTCAACTGGGATTGAGTCACTAGATTGGGCAATTCTAAGTAAATCAGGGGATAGGGCAGAGGGAAGGAGTCCTGAGTCATCATTCAAGGTTGTTTATAAGTTATCAGCACTGTCTAGTCTGGCTTCCCCCTGAATGTTATGCTCAGTGTCTGTCTCAGCTTGGCCAGCTTCTTCATTGACAGATGTTACCTGAGGAGCTGGGATTAAGTCATTCAACTCGTTTTCATCAGTGTTGATTTCCTCAGGCTGGTTTGTCCTCTGACTCCTTTAATCCTAGGTTGTCCTATGTTGGAATGTAGGCATCCACCTCCTTATAAGTGGACTTGTCCAGGGTCAGGTTAGTCATTGTATCAGTGATCTCTTTGGTAGCCTGATCTTTCATGGACTCAAGAGTAGATTCATCAAACACAACATGGTGTGTTTCTTCCACCACAAGGGTTCTAAGGTTATATACCCAGAAGGCTCTACTGACTTGGGAATATCCAAGGAAAATTCCTTCATCAGCTTTGCTATCAAAGGTTTTCAATTGCCTTTTCCCATTGTTGTGAATGAAACACTTACAACCAAAGATATGTAAATATGATACCTGAGGTTTCCTACTATTCCATAGCTCATAAGGAGTTTTGCCTTGAGTTTTGGTGAGCATGGATCTATTTTGAGTATAACAGGTTGTATGTATGGCTTCAGCCCATAACCTTTTGGGGTTTTGTGCATCAGCAAGCATGGTTCTGGCAACTTCCTTTAGTATCCTATTTCTTCTTTCAGCTACTCCATTTTGTTGAGGAGTTCTTGCAGCTGATGTATCACGGGATATACCTGACTTATTGCAGAAGTCAGTAAAAATAGAATTAATGAACTCAGTACCTTTATCAGATCTAATCTTGGCGATAGGCAGATCCTTTTCATTTAATATTCTCTTGAGTAGCTCAGGTAGCCTGAGTTGAGTATCCTTCTTGCTGGACATGAAGATCACCCATGTGAATCTTGAGAAGTCATCAACTACCACCAGTGTATATTTTCTTCCATTGATGCTGGCTGGTGTGACAGGTCCAAATAGGTCCAAGTGTAAAAGTTGCACCTAATGGCTGAAAATAATAATAAAATTAATCGGAAAATTGAGGCTCGTGAGGAACACGATTTCTTAAAACAAAATATGCCCCTCACTCTCTAGGTGCTTAGTGAATTTATGGGACACTTGTTTCCCAGGATACAACGATAAGAAGCAACGATATAGCACAATATCTTGCTTAAAACGAACTGAGAAATTGTTCAGGAGTATGAACGGAAAAATAGCAGAATATTTAGACAAAAGAATGTGGCTGATTGCCGGAAAGTATCTGTATATTTTTTCCACTCAAATATTGTGTATCTTGTTATCCTTGTGTTTCTTGCAACACATAAGAATACTATTTATAGTATTAAAAAATGACTGTTGGAGTATGGCCATAAAGATCCACAAATGGTCTTGACCGTAACCTACAAAATGTCTGAATTAATTGCGTTAAAATAGGTTTTTTAAGTTTCAAAACGTGTTTGTAACTGTAGAGATTTTTGAAGTCGGGAAAAAATTAGCTTGTCAGGCCGCCACTGAATCGTTGCGATATTCATGTCCGCAGGACGCACCCGCACACAAGTTCGAGGTTTTTAGGCCAAATTCGGCCATGATTTGCACCCCCCACTGCGCTCACGTGTAGAGTGTGGAGGAGCATAACCCCATTACTTTCTTGCAAGCTAAGGATGGGTTTCTCCTTATATACTCACTTCCTCAACAACAATTTTCCAATGTGGGGCAAGACTTTTAGCTTTTCCCTTCCTTCCAATTTCTCTTTTGTTACAACAAACTTAAAAATTCAATTTCTCATTCACCCAATATCGGAATTGGGCGAGTAATATACCGAATCGAAGCTTTCTTCGAGGAGCACAAATTCCAAATGTAACTACACCTCAAGAGGCTACTCAAATTGTATATGTAAGGGTAATTTATTTTAAATTATACCAGTAAGTCACTAGAAGATTCAACTTTAATGTACATGTGTTTACAGGAGGAACAAATCAGAGCTGCAAAGATTACACAAGAATCCACAATAGTTGCTCAGAGGAAATTACAGGTAACAAAAACTTACTTTAGGTTAATGACTTATGTACCTAATTAAATTATCTCTTACAAATATTCCATAACAATCATTACAGATAAACAAAGCACCTATGAAACCCCAAAATCCTTCAAAGAATGCAGTTGATAGTGAGCCTACTAAGGCATTGACTAGGCCGCGGAAACCTCCTGGCAGTAGCTCCATAACTAGTGGAGTGAGATTTGCACGTAAAAGTAGAGAAGAAAATAAAAATTAGTAGTAATGATGCCGAGGGACATATTTTGTGGTGGTAGATTATGTGAAACTCTTTTCTATTTTGTTACTTATGAGGTGTGTGAACCTTTTTTTTTTTTTTTGTGATGGATTATGAGAAAATCTTGATCATTTTTTTTATTTTCAAAGTCTGAGAATCTCTTCTCTTGCCATAGTTATGAGGTATGTGAACCTCAATTTTTATGGTAGATTATGTGAATATTCTGTGAATTTTTTCATTATGAGGTCTGTGAACCTCTTCTTTTGCAGTAATTTTGAGTTTCGTGAATTATTTTTGAAAGAATGTTAAATCTAAAGTATTCACTGATAATAACATGTAATGGTTGTTGAGCAATATAATTGTTGTAAAGAGGATGAGAGAGTGATTGTGTGTTCTCAGTTAAAGGCGATACTACGCAGAACCGGTTAATCGGTGGCGAAGTGAAATGTTTGGTGCAGAGGATGAGAAAAAACATGATACATTGGGACACACTAATCTCAAAGGTAAATGTCAGGATGGAAATGAAAAAAAAATTCAGGATCAAGAAAAACACTCACTTGAAGAAGCCGATGAATGCTTACTACGATCGACAATCAGTGAATTTCAGCGCCATTGCTTTTCGGTTTGATAGTTGTCACCTTCAGGCAAAGAAAACCCCAGATGAGCTTGAAATGGATGATGGTGATAAGTGTTGGGAGAAATCCTAGCAGTCCTTGCCTTGGAGGCGAGCTGCGTTCAAGTCCACTCGTTCGCTCGATTAAAGGCATAGTTGCGTGTCGCCCGTGGCGCTGAAGCTAGATATTGGGTTTAAAGGAATTGATTGT
>JAPKLY010000940.1:49082-80781 GCA_026898435.1 Prunella vulgaris
TTGCGAGGATAGTACATCAGTTCTACTCAGCGCTACCGATCCTACAATAAGATAGATGCAATGTTGCACCAGATTGGAGAGGCAGCTGCTTGTTAGCAAGGACAAATATAGTTTGTTTACTCGATTTGTAATATGTCTGCTAGACATGTTCAATGAGACCCATCAGTAGTTTATTAGATTTTGAGAACTAATTATTCTCTGATTGTTAACACTTGTTTGATTTTTGTTTTGCTATGTTTTAGTAATTGAATTTGTGTAATGTAATTGTTTTTTTTTCTTACTTTGTTGAGCATTATAATTTGCTAAATCTAAACAAATATTATCACTTTTATTGTCTATTGATAACTTTTTAGAGTACTTAAAAAAATCAACACATATAAATGGTTACAAAATATTAATGAATACATGAATCATGATTATTCTCTTGCATAGGGCACGTCCAAAATTTACACAAAAGTGAAAAATGAATTTTGGATATTTAAGTAATAGCTGTCACTACATAGAAAATTATCATTTAAAATACATAAAATCCCATAACAAAATCATGCAGTCTAATGCGGCCACTTTCTCCTTCTCTTTCATTCCAATTGCTGACTCATGTCAATTTAGTATATAGATTATTAACACTGATAAGTTCAACTTCAAGCTTGTTGTTCACTCATTCTGAATCAACTTCAAGGTTGTTAATTCGTCTTATAAGTCCCGACATAATATGTCGAGCTCTTTCATCAGTCCAGACAAATAGTTGCAACCATCAGCAGCCTGCAATTTAAAAGGCAAAACTAAAATAGAAGTGAGAAACACAACATACATAATATAGAAAAATTCTTTCATTCAAATAACAGTCCATTAAGGAGCATATTAAGCTGTATTTCAAATAATATTTTCTCAAATGCTCAATTTTTCAAACTGTATTTCTGATATAATGATTAGTCTACTTTACATATAAAACTTTCACAAAATAAACTATTTTTCTTATAGGTTTCCATCAAATAATAGTTAATTAAGATGCATATTAAGCCACTACAAGATATAACTTTCAAAAGTATTTAATATATTCTATATGAAAATTAAATCACATAAAAATTTCACAAATTGTATTATGAATACAACTCTCAAAAGTATTTAAGCAAATGGTCCCTAAGGCAGGGTCGATAAGCACCACTGTTCCGTTTTACTAACTTATAATCATTAATTCTTTACCTATTTAAATCATTGCAACAGAACCAATGAGCAATAGAGCATATAAAAAATGCAATACACATTGAAATCTAAAAAAATTAACTTTAATACACCTATTTTGGAGTATAACACCTTTCTCGTCTAACTCCATTTTCGAAGTATCTTTAGTTTTTATGACCATCTCATCTGCCTCATGAGACGGGTGCAAGAAACTTTCTATTTCTCGAAGTGGTTCCACTAATAAATTGTAGAAGTTTTTGTACAAAAATTGAATAAATACTTGCAAGTAACAATCAATAATGAATTCTGGAATACCTCTATTTTATCAATAACCCTAGTAAGTAGGATCTCCTTCGCTTCCAATGGCTCACGAGTAGAAATCTCCTCCTGATTCGTTTTTTAAATTTAAATTCAATGCCTCTTTTTATGGATTTCAGCAAGAACCGGCTCACCGTCCATAAGAGTAAGAATCTAGATCGACTTAGCATCCTCTAATTCAACTTGGGCTTTCGACGTAGCTTCTGCAATTGCTACGGGACGATATCTCTTGGCGTGAATACTGCAGGAATTCATTTTAGGTGTGAAATTAGGGATTTGGTGACTGTATTAGATTTAAATTCTGCTTAATATTTTTTTATTCGTGAGTTATAAAAATAAAAAATTTAAATGGACAATTATGTCTATGGTAGATAAGTGTGCCTTGCACATGTTGCCGGAAAAACAAAGAAAAATAGTTTAAGTTGTAATCGGTCAAAAATGTATAATACGAGTTGCAATCTGACAAAAAAAAATAGTATAGGTTGCAAATTGATAAACAACTCATACTACATGATGTAATTTGATATTAACCCATAAAAATAACAATTTTTTTTATAGATGTAATAGTTTGATTTGGTAAAAAATATTAACAGCTCCATTAAATTTATATTAGTACGTACCATTTGCAACATACAATTGATGTTCATAAAATTAATTCAAAGACAAATAAACACTTCTAAAATAAAAACAAAAACACTAAAATTGATCATGCAAGAGCTTTATGGTGTACTGTATGCTTAACTAATTATAACACATCAATGGATGTATTATTACACTCATAGATGTAAATGGCAGTCCCGGAGACCGCATAGTCACTTTAAGGCACTCGGCCGCCGACATCAAAGTCAAATGGCCGAGAAAAATTCGCTAACACATGTGGCACTCCCAGGGCCGCCTAGGCAGCCACCGAAGTCGCCTTGACACCGCCTAGACAACCTTTACTCTACTTTTTTAATTCTTATTTTAAATTAAAAATTAAAACTAAAATTAAAAAAATAAAAACTAATTTACTAAATTACTAAAAAATAAAATTTAATTAAAATACTTCATAATTTACTCGTACTATATATTTTGTTCTTTTTGTGATTCATATAAAAGTTGAACAATATCATATTATGATAGTTTTTATCATTTAGTTGACTCGTTATATTTTGTGATGGTGATTAACTATGTTTAAAATTTATCGTACAATGTATACTTATATTAATATATGTTTAGAAAAAATTTAATATTAATAGAAAAATAAAATAAAAAATAAAAAAATCTTAGGCACCGCATAGGCGGTCTTGGCGCTTAGCAGAACTCGACTGCCCGATCGACCGCCAGACGCCATTTGCACAGTTGATTACACCATAAATCCCTGCTAACGAGATGACAAAAGAAAAGAGATGATAGAATTAAATAAATCAATAACAAACAGCAAATTCAAGTCAACATCTATTGTTTCTCCAGATCAAAACCACAGGAATTTTACCTTTCCAGTAACAATATATGATTTACAGCAAAATAAACCACTCATTCAAAAAATTCACCACTAACCTTGAACCAAATCCATCTCGAGCAAAATCATGATGATCTACAACACATCTTGTTATTTTCCGTGATTACCTGCCCGGGACCTGGAATGATGATTTTCTTACCAGCTAAAGATGCGGGATTGCCATTAGCTTGATCATCACCAGCAATGAGATTCTTCTTACTCATGATATTGAAGATCTCAGTCAGCACGGTCATAAATGACTCCTCCACGTTCGTAGCTTCCAGTGCTGAGGTCTCTAAGAAGAATAGTTCTTCCTTTTGTGCAAAACCCTTGGCATCCTCAGTGGGGACCGCTCGTTGGTCTTCGAGATCGGATTTGTTACCGATCAGGATTATTACAATGTTCTTGTCTGCATGTGCACGCAACTCTTCCAACCAACGGGGTATGTGGTCAAAGGTTTGACGTTTGGTTATGTCATAGACCAGCATTGCTCCCACAGCTCCCCTGTAATATGCACTAGTGACAGCTCTGTATCTGTTTGCGAAAACAGAGAAATAAGTTTGAGAATCTCAACCAACATGTTATAAATCATGTCTAAAACATAAAGTGTGCCAAATTTCAAAATAATAATTCAGCTACAAATCCAAGTCACAATAAGGTATGCACTATGATGTGGCAATTAATAAAACTCTGGTAATATTGATGTTATTGTTTTGTACTGGGAATATTACTTTAAAACTGAGTATTATGCATGGGAAATGGAAACTGCTGCAGTTTATGCGCAAGTCATACATCTTCAAAAACTAGCTGCGGGGTGGGTGGGGGGGGATGTGGAGGGGTTCGAAAGAAGCTTGGTTTGAGTAAATTACTTAATATAATGTTGTGCTATCGCACATGATGCCAGTGATTCACAATGCAAAAGATGTTTGTTAATAAATTATTTATATAATGTTGTGCTATCGCACATGATGCCAGTGATTCACAATGCAAAAGATGTTTGTTAATAAATTATTTTCCCTGATAGCGATCTTTCAAAATCCCATTCTCACATCATCAAATGATGCTCATGTCCTATACTTTGCAAAAATCTTTGTAGAGGGTTAGTGAAAGCTTTCTACGTTCAAATAATGAAGAACTCAGGCATTTGCGACCACAAATTTGTGCATTTTTAGCATCTGGCCCAATTGAGTGCGCTTCTAAGGTTGTATAAATGTCATATTTGTAGCCACATAGGCACATACCCCTTGTATCTTTGTCTTGGGCATATTTCTTACCAATAATTAAGATGGAGGAAAAACTAATTATTGCCAGAGAACGAGTGTGTTTATGATTTAAGAGATAACAAACGGATATAGTCGAAATTCCAAGTTCCACTCAAGTCTTAAATATAGTCTCCAGATGTAACAATATACGACATAGCTAGACTCTATTTAGCACTTATTAACCCCCTAACATCCCCCACACCCCTCCCCACATCCCCGATAGCACCAAAAATAATCGATCAGGGTCTTATTTCTTCAAATGAATAGCTTAATTCAAATCCATTTTGGTAAAGTTAGACCTAAACTTGAATCACCATTGAAACACATAAACCTTGGTTACAATCTCATATCTAGCGAACTAGAGTACTTCTTTAGTCACGTAAATTTTAAATCATAATCAGGGTTACAAATTCAGCTACTTACTTTCAAAAGTACTTACTAGCAACAGATTATCATATGAAAGTATACCAAATCATGGCTTACATAATATTATCCACTAGTTGCTTTTGACCACCCAAAGAAAAGGTGCATTTCAATTTTAGGTAAATATACATTTGATGGTATACCTTCACACCAAGGATGTGGTAGTTGACTCATCTTCATTGAGGAGCAACATCTGAACCTTTAATCTTAAATTATTTTCTTTATTATTCTAGAAAGGATGGTTCAGAGCTGTGGTTCCTCTAACTAGTGCTGTTATCAGCAGCATCCTTTACAAATTTTAATTTAGCTTATCTTTTATTTATAATAGCTTACTTTCTTTCTATATCAGTATTAAGTAATTTTAAATAATCATACATTATAATGAATACTACTACATATGATTATTTTGATTTAGTTAAAAGTTAAAAATGGGATACTATTTCATTAACTTAAAGTTACTGAAATTTAGTATTTTGTAACCAACGAAAATAAATTTTTTTGTTAAATTCTTAAAATAGTAATTCCTTTTCAAGGAAAAATTTCGCATGAGGGCTCAAATTTTAAGTTGAGTCTAAATTTAAGATCTCAATTTTAAAGTGTCTCAAATCAAGATTTATATTTTGATTTTTTCTTAATTTAAGATCTAATTTTATTACTCCCTCCGTCCCAAAAGACATTGCATACTTTCTATTTTGGTATGTCCCACAAAAAGTTTGCATACCTAAAAGTGGAAATCATTTATTAAACTCTAATCTCACAACACACATACAATATTCATAAAAATGTACTTATTATACCTTCTCCTTAAACCGCGTGCCCAAAAGATACGGCAATGTCTTCTGGGACGGAGGGAGTATCTTTTTCTCAATTCTAGGCCCGATCCATTTATTTTTATTGTTTTTAAGATTCTCCAACATAATAATTTCTTTGTATTTATTAATTTTTAAGATATAATATATCAATCTAAATATAAATAAATAGAATTTGATGCATGTATTATACATGCTTTTAACAAACGTTTTTTCTAACGATGAAATAAAACATATGTTTTTAATTACGTCAAATACGAATATTAAATAAAAATTAATTTTTTAATTTGATTAATTATATTTTAAATCTTGAGTTAAAATAAAAATTATTATGTATTGAGTTTCTTAAAAAAATAAAATTGAAATAAGGACAAATAAGCTGGGTCATGAATTGAGACAAAAAGAATAAAATCGAATCTTCATTCGAAAAAAAAACTAAAATACATAACTTGATTTGAGACACTTCAAAATTAAGAACTTAAATTGAGACTCAACTCAAAAATTAGATCCTAATATGAAATTGTTCCTTCTTTTTATTTTAAACTTTAAGATAAAAAATCATTAAAAGGTTTCCCACATATGTAACTACAAATCAGTTTACAATTACAGTAACAAATGCACTTATCAAAATCACAGTCAACTTTGAATGAGTTGGTGTCAAATCAACCATGTGAACAAAAGACCTTCAAAGACCTGTTTCTCAACAAAGTTAAAATCGCAAAAATGAACAAAATTGCAGGAACCATAAGAGCTGAATGCACAAAGTAAATTAAGCACTTAAAACACCTACATTCTCATGGCAGCACTATCAAATAACTCAGTCACAATCAAACTAGGGATGTTAACCAGTCATGTAAAGCCAACTATGACATTTTAAAATTAGTCTGAGTTCTTATCAAGCTTAAAGTTATGTTTTCAATTAGTCAAATTCAACCGACTTTAACACCAAATCAAATTGATTGTCTCTTTATATGCATTTGTTCTAACATCAAATTGAAGGCATGGTTGAGCACAAAATCTCGACCAACCAAACAAAAAAATATGTCTCAACCTAACTGATTCAGATTAATGAATAAAACCACAAATGAGAATTCAGAAAAAAGTAAATGATTCTCAAAATGTTCAATTCAGCTTTCAACTCGAAAACAACAAATCGATCCAACGAAAGACGAGCAGAGCACAAAACCCTCAAGCTTCACAACGCGCTCACAGTCTAATCACCAACAGCATTTCAATAAGCGGTGCAAAATCAGCAAAAATACTAATGAATCAGAGAAATACAGGCACACACCTTTCCTGACCAGCAGTGTCCCAGATCTGAGCCTTAACAGACTTATGCTGAATAACGAGAGTCCGAGTCTGAAATTCGACGCCTATCGTGGCTTTGGAGTCCAGGCTGAACTCATTCCGAGCAAAACGAGAGAGTATTTGAGATTTACCAACAGCGGAGTCGCCGATCAACACCACCTTGAACACGTAATCGATCTTTTGGCTAGCGTCGCCGTACCCACCGCTTGCCATTTCACTTCACGCCGAGAAACCACTGGAATTCAGCGGTTTCGCAATCGAATTCTTTGGACGGTTTGTGAGAGTGTGGTGAGGAGAATTGAGACAGGGTAGGGTGGAGGAGAAAAAACAAGATCTTTGATTGACGTTTTTCGCTGATGTCGAGACTGAGGACTACACAGTCTAAATCGAGGTCTTCATTTTGGATTTTTTTTTTTTTTTGATTAATTACATTCTATGTATTTTCAATATAGACCTAACTCCATTAAGCATCATGATCTTTAATTATTTAGTTTAGATGTAAATTTATTAATAAAAGGGCATGTTGTTCTATTTTTTACCAAATTGTCACTATGTCTTTAAAACTTTAATTTGAAATGTCATTCTAACACATCACACAATTGTCATTTTAATAGCTTTAATTTGAAAAAAATATCTTAGCAACATACGTCTCATCTCTCCCACTCTCTCTCCCACACGTCTTCTCTCTCTTCTCTCTCTCTTTCTCTCTCTCTCTCTCTATGGTGGTGAAGGGAGACGGATGGAGTGGACGATGACGACGGAGGTGAGTAGGGTGGACGCATTCCCGGTGGCAGCGGGTTAGGATTTTTGTGTGTGTGTGGGGGGGGGGGGGGGACGTTGTTAGTGGAGTTGCGACGTTCCGGGGTCTGTTTTGCGATTTAGATTTTGGTGGTGGGGGTCTGTTGCTCTAAAACAGGGGGCAAAGTTCTTTGATTTTGGGTTTGATGGCGGTATTGTAGGGGGTGGCGGACGGAGGCATTCGTTGGGGTTGCGTGGAGGCGACGTAACCTTTTGGCCATGGATTCCGGTGATGTGATCACCGAGCCGACGAACGGGGGTTACCGGTGAAGAATAACTCTTTCGATTATGTACAACATGGCTTGAACAGGGGGAAGAGATCCCAGTACTAATTTGTTGGTTATAGTGTACTTTTTTAGTGTCGATTGAGTTTTTTTGTTAACCAAAGCATGTTTCTTAGGTTTTCCCAAAGGTAATTAGGGATTTTTTTAAAGTTTCTTATAATTTTTTCATATAGAATTTTGTTTTAATTTTAGGTACTAATTTTTTCATTTTGGATGTATAATGTTTGGGTTGGGTTTTGTATAGATTGTAACCAAGACCTTTGTCGACTCAAATTTTTGTAAATATGTTCAATAAACTACAATCTGGATTTTGTAATTTTTTATGGTTTTCTCTTTGGTAAGTATTGTGTTGTTGATATTGTATGTAGTTTTCATTATTGATATTATATGTAATACAACCACAAAAGGATTAGTACAATAAAAATCTGTAAAGTACATATGTATATTGAATAGTACACCGTTGTCCCGTCGAAAAAGATGACAGATGGAAAATTCAATGGTACATACAGACATTCAGTAGTACAAGTTACCGGAAAACATACTTGCCGGAAAATAGTTAACAGTACAACCATAAAATAGAGTGAACTTTTAAAAGATTTGATGTGATTGCTATAGTGACATGTCATGTCATATATAAATAGTATAATTAGTCCCATCAATTTGTCCTTTTGTCAGTGCATTAAATGTGCACCCATTTAAAAGTACCAACTATGGTACACTCATTTATTCAATAGTACACACATATTTACAATAGTACAATCGTCAATATAAGTATATGTGTCAGAATGGCATATCCGTAAATAAAATGAACTCTTTAAAAATTTTGCATCTACCTGAAATTGTAAAAAGTAACAACATCCTTCTGAGGTTTCAAGATTGTTAAAAGCACAAGGATGTAATCACCCCTATTTTTATTTTTTTTTGAAATATTACTATTTGATGATAAAGCCCCCAAAGGGTAATATTCCATCTTTAGTGACGTTCTATAAGAATTTACAAGTTCAAAAATAAAAATATTACTCAATATTATTATTCTTATAATATACTTACTACACTCACTGTTACTATTTTTTATCTTAATTTAAACTAATTAATCTAAACATAAAATTAAACCCCTCACTAACAACTAAACTAACCCACTTTACAATTGCCACTACTAGGATTCAAAACCTAGTCAAGAGGCTTGATCTCTATGATGATAATTTTCTGAAGAATTAAATAATTATTTTCTTGATGTTCAGATGCTACACTTGATTGAATTCTAGTTTCTTTGCAAATTCAGATTCTATACTTGATTGAATTATTGTTTCTTTGCAAATTTAGATGTTATACCTGATTGATTGTTTCTTTGCAAATTTAGATTCTATAGTTGATTCTTGTTTTTTTGCAAATTTAGATGCTAAACTTGATTCAATCTGTGGGACTTATTAGGTTCTCTGTTTCCCACCACTATGATGATAGTTTTTGTTGGTATTGGTACCGAAACGAGTATGATCAATGTATGTGGGGAATACACTAATGTCAGATTTTCCATATCTTAGGAAAATAGTCTTTCAAAACTCAGTCAAGACGATCCTGAATGTGCTCACTGAACTGATGGTCTCAGGGGCAGCATGGACGGATCAGTCAGGAACCAGATAAACTGAATTCTGAGTATTGTGCTCTTGAAAGCTCAGTGAGATACCCCACCTACTAACCGCTTCAGTAGCTAGTCAGTTGGATAGCTATTTGAGTAAGCTAGAGTTATGTGTGGAAGTGTGAGCACTAAGTTCTACTCGTTTTTATGTCCTGAAAACCATTTTCTGTATTGCTTAGAAATCGTGATTAAGGAAGGTGCACAGGTTCAAGTTCAGAAGAAATGGTTTCTCCTGAGTGTAAAATAATGCTGAATGTTCAATTTAATATGATGACAATTATGATCATGAACGGAACTTAAATTAGCACACATGGATTTTTAATGTGGTTCGGAGATAACCAACTCCTATGACCACAACCTGATTTAATAGGAAGCAATCCTCTCCTGAGGATTGGTACTTGTGTTTTAAAGTGCCAAAGTGCACGAGTGGTCTCATTTCTCTCTCAGGAAATTGACCCCTGGGTGCTTTACAATTCTCAGTCCTTCCCACCAACCAACTCACAAATTGAGGGGTTTTGTTTCTAGTTTCCAACTAAGGTTGTGATAATCCTTGCAATCTGAACTATGATAAGGATAAGGATTATCACTCTAAGTAAATAAAGAATAAAGAATCCTATTACAACACTAGGGAAATTTAAATATTCAAAGAGTTGCTCAAGGTTTACTTTGAGCTATTGGATTCTTGGATAATCTCAATGCTTGGAAATTTCCCATAATCTTAAATGGGTGCAAGGTCTTCTGTATTTATAAGGAGATTCAAAATAAATCCGTTGAAGGAGATCTTTTCGAATCTTCCTATATTAGGTAGTTGCAGGCTAGCTTGTACCTTATTCATTTTTCACCACACTTAAATGGGAAATTCTCTGATCCACCGCCTGCAAGCCTGACGCTCATTAAATGCTTGCCGAAGTGCATTAAATGCTTAGCCAGTCTCCGTACGAACGTGTCAACACCTTACTGGTTGTTCTTCAAACGACTAGTTTGATGATGTTACTTTATGCTTCATCGTACATTAAAGACTCTGAGTGTCTTGCACTTAACTAAGGTTTAATGCTTACCTTATTCAAAGATGTTGACATTCTTTTTGTCCTCCATTGACTTGCATATTGCTTCAGTAACCTTTTCTTTCAGGAGCTTATGTGTGTCATTGAGAGACCACTCAGTCTGATTACCCAGGCTACGTCCGCCTACACTGAATGAGTATTGTCCTGAGTATGCTTAGAGTACTCAGTAGGGATATCATAAGTAGGAACTTTCAGGATTATTTTCCATCGTCTTTAGGACCGCCTTCAGGTTCTTTAGGTCAAATATCTTGAATTATCTTAAGTATGAACTCTGACCTTTAGGACCAACATCTTCCTCACTTGGGATCTTCTGGACGTCTCCATCAGTCTTCAGTCTTTTGTGTGTTCCCCCTGAACTGAATACCTGTGAATAGAAAAACTATTCTAACCTGACTAATCCTGAGCTATACAATCATGACGTTCTATACTTAGGCAAATTCATCTAGGGTTTTGGGATCTGAATCAAAACAACTCAGATTGTATCCCAACAATTTCCCCCTTTTTGATGATGCCAAAACTCTTAAACAAATCCCTAACCATCTATACAATCAACTGATATGAATTAGTATATTCTGTTCAGTAAGCCTCTAACACTTGAGGTACTTAGTCTATAAGATAGAAACAGGAAAGTGTTAACACAATTCTTGATAAGATGCAGAAAGATAAATAGTTTCATTAATATTTAAAGGAGTACAAAGTTCTTGAAACTATTACATTAGAGTCCTGATCTATTACAAAATTATTCTGTACTTGTTCAGTACCGGGTGATGCCTTGTGAGTCTGTGCGATCTTAAAATGTCTTCAGTTGTTGTTTGCATTTAGTGATCTGCTCAGCACGGATGGTGTCATGGGACTGAAGAATGGCAAGCTTTTTCTGAACATAGATCAGATTTTGTTGTTCATCATTAAGCTCGTGTTTGAGGTCAGTCACAGCTTGTTAACACATCACCTCCTCCTTCTCCAGTCCATCCCAAACTTCTTGACAGGCATCTGAGATTCAGTGGATACTTCCTTCTTAGCCAACTCCCAGACCCTGCCTTCATACCCTGCCAGCTTGGCATCGATTAACTTGTTCATCATCGTCTCCTGACCACTAAGAGCTTTAGTGATCATTTTCTGGTAGGCAGCAAGGACTTTCTCCGAGTGTTGTTTAGCTTGCTCCTTGATGGTTCCCAGCTCAACCCCATGTTGAGTGACGATCATTGTTAAGGAGTCCCTCATTTCAGCTTGCAGCTGTTCAACCTTGTAGCTCATCAGGTCCGTATAAGTTTGAAAAATGTCTCAGGCTGCCATCATGGCTATTCAGCTTCCGATGAATGTTGGCATCGATGTACTCTGCAGAGTTGATCTAGAGACCTTTGGCTTTCTTCTGGGCCTTAAGGGGAGGCTCAGTACCTACCACTCCAGTAGGTACATCATCGGCCTGTGCAATATACTCCTGATCCGTACCATGCTCCATATCTGGAGAAGCAACCACTTCCATCCCAGCTCCCTTATGAGCCTTCACATCAGTATACACTATTGGCTCAGCAGCCACAACTTCCCTGACCTCCGGTACTAACACCGCCTCCTCAGAGATCCTCCACTTCACAGTGTGGACAAAGTCCTCTACCTTTAGGAGCTGCGTGAAGTTACAAACCCTAAAGGCATGGAACAATGCCGCCTCTTCAGCTTGAAGGGCCTCCCACCATTTCTTCTCAATGAGGATCACCATCTCAGGGTAAGTGGCTTTCCAAGTTAAGGTGTACGTACGGAACTGGACAATTTATTCCTTGAATGCTCTAGAGAGTGCAGACAGATGCTGAGAGATAAACCTCTCAGCCTAATTCCGAGCCAGGACTTCAAAGTCCCTCATTTTGTCCAAGTCCAAAACAGGGAATCTCCAGGATGTTTCTTCCTTTTTCTTCTTCTTCTATTCAGTATCAGAGGGCCCAAACATTGCTGTCTTCAGTGGGCAATCGTCATCATGAGAAGGCTGAGACTCCGCCTGAGGGGGCTCTACCTGAGCTTCCACATGAACATCATCCACTCTAGGCTCCTCTTGAGCTACCTCGACCTCCAGAGTCTTGACGGATTCAACTACTGTCATTACTTGGGCATCAGCAACATCCTGAAAAGGGACTTCAGCTGGTTGAGCAATAGATGCTTCAGGCTTCTGAGCATCAGATGTTTCTCCTCCATCTTGAGCAATAACCTGTTCGGCTTCTTCCGGATCATCAACATGTTCAGCTTCTTCTATCTCCTCCTCTAAAACCTCTTCGTTAGAATGCTCATCGACCAGCATGGTCTCTTTCTGAGCCAGCTTTTGAGCCTTAGGGGCCTTCTTCTTCTGGGTTGGTTTGGAGGACTCAGCAGGCTCAGCCTTCTTCCCCTTCTTCCGGTTGACGACCAGAGGGTGCAGACGTTTCTCCACGTCTGTCTTTGTCCTGAAAAATGTGACCCTCGTGGGAAGATCGATGAAGTCCTGGACATCAATATCCCCAAAGGACAGTATTTGCAGCATCAGGGACTTACGTGTCCTAAAATGAAGAGCCTTATTGAAGAAGAACTTCTCATCCTCTCCAACTGCAATCTTCTTCCTTTTTTCTACCAGCTTTTGGATGATGTACTCTTCCCAGTCTAGGTTCTGATATTCCCTAACCACCATCATCATGCAGATCTTAGGCTTTGAGATCTGCTCCGTTCCTCCAATGCTCCCCATTATGCTCTGAATAACAACGTCGAAGAGCAGCTTGTATTTGGGTTGGAGGAGCTTCTTGTTCATCTTGGAACTAAATTCAGTAGGTTCAATGAGGACTTTGTTCAGGAATTTCTACTCATGCCCAGCACCAAAATCATTGGGCATCTGCAACTGGCAGTCTTTAGTGGAGTGCGGAAGATTGTAGATCTTTGTGATCATGTTCTGGATTTGACTGTGACCCACTTCCTCTCGATCACTGTCTTTCTATCAGCCTTCTTGGAATGACTTAGGGGCACAGTCGATTCCCATTCTCCTTCATCCTAAGATAGAAGGTAACAACCAGAACTGGGCATAGCTTTGAGGGATTCATGGTTACCCAGTCGAGAATGTTATCATTGGTACAAAACTGTTGAACAGTAGCAACATCAACATGTTTGGAAGAGGTGAAATCAGCAATGGCTTCATAGGTGATGAATTCCTTCAAGGTTTGGAGGTGTTTGAAGAATTGTTTGGGTGAGGCCGCCATTGATGAGTGACTTGAGAGCTTAAGAAGAAAGGATAATTTGGAGAGAATTGAGAGAGAGAGAAGAGAGAGATATGAGTGCATAAAGGGCACACAGTGATTAACCTTCTCTATTTATATCCAATATTCAGGTTAAGTGGAAGGTTTGGATTAAAAACTTTTGAAATTGAACGGTTCAGATTTAAAAGGTAAAAAGTGTGAATGTGCAAGTACGAAATTCGTGCCCTTTCAGTTTTGGAGTAATGATTCAAATTTTATTGAAAACAGTTCCTACCCACGCGCATTAAATGCAAGTTCAGGACTTGTCAAAATTTATTTCAAATACTTGCATTTAATAATAAATGAATATTAAATGAATGGCTGAGATTTAAAGTTAAAAACCCATGATTGATGTGATGTTTGACACACAGAGAATTCGAAAGGTTCAGGATAAACATACCAGCCAGTTAAATATAGTAATTTGACTGATACCACTTGTGGATGATCAGGGTGACAAGTCTTGAGTTATGAGTCCTGAATCCATAACAAGCTGATCCAAAGATCCTTCTCCTGATGTCAGTTCCCCCTGAAAGCCATCCTCCTCTCTTTGAACTCTTCTAATCCTGAGTTAATCATCCTTCCTGACACCACTTGATATTTCATACTGAACTGAAACTCATCCTGAGTTTTCTACTCCTGGGCCAAAAAGTCTCAACTCTACTAATAGCTCAACAAACCTGGTTTCAGGCAAAGCCTTAGTTAGGATGTCAGCCCTCTGCTTATTAGTGGAGATCTTCTCAATCCTGATTTCTTTCTTCTCAACATGATCTCTTATTAAATGATGCCTAATGTCCACATGTTTACACCTTGTGTGCAAGACTGGATTCTGAGAGATAGCTATTACACTGTTATTGTCACAATAAATTGGGACTTCAGTGATAATTACTTGGTAATCTCTCAGTTGTTTTCTTACCTAGAGGATTTGAGCATAACAACTGCTTACCGCTATATACTCAGCTTTAGTAGTGGACGTTGTAACACTTGTTTGTTTCTTGAAAAACCAAGAGATCAATTTGCTCACTAGAAACTGACATGTGTCTGTCGTTGATTTCCTATCAATTCGACAGCCTCCGTAATCAACATCAGAATAACCTGTTAGTTCTAGGTTGTCATCAGAGGGATACCAAAGTCCTAAATTGGCAGTACCTTTCAGGTATTTCATGTTAGGGTTATACTAGAAAGTATGCTTTTACTTTGTATAACTATATTAAATCTTTGTGCTTTATCTGAAATAAATCTTTTATCATTGTGCTTTAAATAATATGAATGTTATTTATTTATTGCAACCCATTCAAATATAATAGTACAAGTTACACTATAGATAAATGTGGTGATCCCCGGATAACTCACAGCAAGATCACATTATCAGTTTCTTGTAACAAGTACTAAATTCACAACCTAGATGAGATTTGAACACCCCATTGGTAAACAGTTGATGTGTAGATCCCAGATTGGCTTATCTTGACCAAGGGATTGAACTAGTGCATGATGATGCATTGAAGATGACCTACAGAGAGGTAATTCTTCCGTACTGATTTATGGGATGAAGAATTAGACCTCAGTGGTCATTTATTTCTAAACCTCTGTCCCTTAAATAGGACTGTGTGTGATCCGTGCGTGGCACTTTATTTTGTTATGGGTAGAGAGTCAATAAGACTCAATACGTTGCATCTTGGGTGACGCCATTGAGAACATGACAGTTGCTAAGATTTAATACAGAGGAACGTGTGCTTGGAGAGTCTTGCATGATTAGTCCCCTTGGTAGGCTCTAAACGTTCGTCATACTAGATCTTGCAAGTGGAATTTGTTTCCGGTATGATGATAAAGAAGAGTTGTCCTTACTCCAAGGTTAAGATGCTAAATTAATTAAAGCGTTCAGTGGCTTGATTAATTAACGGATAAGAGAATCTTAAACATGGGAAATAATGGCTGGGAGCCATATGATTGTAATATGGGTTAAGATGGATAGTGCAACATTAATCCTATAGTGTAGTGTGATTAATGTTAATGGGTTGAATGACATTGAGCTCAATGTTAGAATTCAAGGCCCATTAGGAGGTCCAATCTTAATTCTCCTAAAGGCCCCTCAAGTAGCCCAATTAAATGTCCAACAATGAATAAGGTGATTAAAATAAAAGAAATAATTTTGGGCCCAAATAAATGCAATTTTTGAAAATTGTATATATTTTAATTAATTGAGAGATTTTATGAAAAATAGATATGTATCTTGAATACAAGAATATATAATAAAATCAAGATCTCATGGAATTATATATACATTGTATTTTTTGAAAATTGGGATATTAAGAATATCAAGAATTGAATATTTAGTATTCAAGATTATCAAGATTAGAATATTTGATATTCATGATAATCAAGATTTGAAATATTAGATATTCAAGATCTTGTATTCTCATTATAAATATGAGATGATACAAGACTTCATATTCATTATTATTGAAGTAGTAATTCTCGAAAATTACAGTTTCTTGGGCAACAAAATTATATTTTTCCTTGTGTCGTGATTATTAGTGTGGCCTCCCACCGGGTATACGAATAAGGACAAAAGAATACTTGAGAAGGCTTGCTGGGTTAATCAAGTTGAGGTTTTTCAAGAAGGACGCCTTTTGATCTCAATCAATACTACTCAGCTCTAAGGCATCTCAAGAGGACATCTTTTGTCTCAGAAACTGCCTTTTCTCCAAGAGGTATAATTCACTAAATCCCTTAGTTCCTCATGTTTAGGGCTTTATGTGATATTATATGATTCATATGTTTTGCATGCAAAGCCTGTTGTTGGGTATGCAATTATTTGATTTAATTATGTTTAAATCATGATATTAATTGTGGGCTTAAATTTGTATTTAGCGTAAATCCCGAATAGATCCGCGTTTAATTCCCCATCATTTCAGTATCTTTTTGGCACTCTCAGGATGACTTTTCTTGGGATCTGACTGGTATCTCGCACACACTCCTACTGCATAAGTGATATTAGGTCGACTGGCAGTCAGGTACAAAAGTGAACCTATTAGTGCCCAATACTCAGTCTGGTCTACAGAGATCCGTTCCTTGTCAGGATCCAGCTTCTCATTAGTATTCATGGGAATCCTTGAAACCTTGCTGGACTGACAACCAAACTTCTGAATCAGATCCTTAATGTATTTAGACTGATTAATGAAGATTCATGAGTCTGATTGCCTGATTTGTAGACCTAAAAAGAAATTCATCTCCCCCATCATGGACATCTTAAACTTACCAGTCATCAACTTGGAGAATTCCTCACAAAGCTTCAGATTTGGTGATCCAAAAATGATGTCATCAACATAAATTTGGACCAAGAGAATGTCCTCACCTTCAGTGATCCTGAATAGTGTTGTATCCATAGTTCCTTTCATGAACCCGTGGTCTATTAGGAACTGGGAGAGGGTATCATACAAAGCTTGGGGAGATTGTTTCAGTCCATAGAGTGCTTTCTTCAGGTGATAAACCTTATCACCAACTTTGAATCCAGGAGCTTGCTTCACAAATACCTCCTCATTCAGTACATCATTCAGAAAGGAACTCTTGACGTCCATCTGTTACACTTTGAACTTCTTAAATGTTGCATAGGCCAGAAAAAACATGATTTCTTCCAATCGTGCTACTGGGGCGAAGGTCTCATCATAATCAATTCCTTCAGTCTGAGAGTAACCCTTTGCCACTAGTCTGACCTTGTTTCTTACCACAACATTCTTCTCATCTGTCTTGTTCTTGAAAACCCATTTGGTACAAATAACAAAAAAAAAATAGAGTGTTTTTTGAATTTGGATGATCAGTTTATGTTTTCACCAATGGAAATTCAACAGGAGTTTAATAGAGTGTAATTAGGAATTATCATGTCAAATTACTTGTAATAGTTTTTGTGTATCATGACAATTTTAATGGTTTAAAGTTAACTCAACGTATACATTTGTGATTTGAACACGTGTTAAAATTTTAAGATAATAGTATATGATAGAACATGAAAAGTGGATCGAATGATTTGAATATTGGGTGAATATATTTTCTATTTTGTGGAATGGACGAAACTGGATATGCATATTATATGTATAATGTGTAGCTAATTGTAATGTAAATTTTTATTAGAGGGCGTCTAGTTAAATACCTTCATAAAAAACAAAAATCATTTCTAGTCTCAATGTTTGTGGAACTAATTTAGAGTGTAAGGATGCATTTTACATAAAAATACATTAGATTACCTGCCCACCGGACTCCTCACTTGAGTGAGTGGTCCGGTGGTTGGCTAGGAGATTTTTTTAGAGTGTTTGGAGACTTGGTGAACTAACTTCTAACTACTAACAACAAACATTTACCAATAAAAAATAAAAAATGAGAATGATATATAGTAATTATATATAATAGTTAGTGATGATAAAAAAATGCACATAACATTATTTTTCTTCTAAATAAGATAATCATTACCATATTTAATTACTCTTCTCTTATCGTTCTCTTTAATTTTTCCCTCTTTGCTACAATTAACAATTTTTTTCTAAATTTTTTCAAATTGGAGTACAACACTAATTTCACCAAACACTCATTCAACATATGTAAAATAATAAAAAAAATGACATCCCATTCTCATTATTATTGAAAATTTTGAAATAAACTGTCCCAAATAAATGGAAGGGAGTCGAGTAATTTTTTGTTTGTAAAATATAGAACAGAAAATCATAAATGTAGTACCCATTCTGCTCATCAGCTCTGAAGGGCCGTAAAGACAAGTATAAGTACGTTTGGAGAAGCTTCCATCTGAATGGCATGAACTAATACCTTTAGTCATTAACGCCCTTTGACTTCTGAGCTCTCCAGAAGATAGAGGAAGATACCAGAGGCATTAAAAGTAATTTTTACAAGCGAATATGTTCACGGGCCTTTAGCACCGAGAAATGCAGGTTCATTGCTTTGCGAGATTTCCAGAAGCTAGAAGCGATGAAATTGAGAGCACGGAAGACGTACAACTCTTAGACTTGCGCCCTGTAAGCCTTAATAAGAATTAAGCACAGACTGCGTTTACATTACATGAAGTATTATCACATACCAGAGTGCGAATAGTCATAGAAGCCTCAACTTAGAGCATTCGCGTAATATAGCCAGGAACCAGAGAACAAGTTCGAGAATATACATGGAACATATAACTCCCACATGAGAAGCCAGATTACATGAGTTTCAAGGTGACAGAGAAAAATTCACTTCAGAAGCTGAAGTGAAGCCCAGAGGCAAGATCATGCGCTGGGTGTCAACCCCAGAGAGTTGATAATAAGATCGCTCGCTTCAGAGGCTGGAGTGAGGTTCAGAGAAAGAAGGATAGATTGCACAAACATAAAAGAATCGACAATAGATCATCCTAGAGAATGGGGAATATTTGCTTCAAAAACTCCAAAATTGAAATTCACTCTTTAGAATTGAAGAAGTTTACCCTATCCAGAGTATACTTTCAAACATGAAGACGTGTGGCAATGATCCGCAAGCTAAAGAAAATTCCTTTGCTCTCAACTCTGATCAAGAGGCCGAAGGTGATATGTCACGGGCCGCTGTTTGGTAGTATGATCTTATCGGATGGCCTTAAATGAATCATGGCAGTACTTGACACCCACAGTACGATACTATATGGTATGCAGTTTTGCTGAATTTTGGAACAAAATTTGATGCAAAAATCAGTGGTCGTTGACCCCCGTTGGGTCAGAGAAAACAAATGTTAGAAAAATGAAAAAGAGGTATGGCTCGTAAATGCGAGCTTATCATGGAAGCAGTATGAGGATGTGAATCACTGTTTGCCAAAAATCGTGTATGATTTCCACGCAAGTGTACGTGGTCGTTGTTGTCGTGGCAAGTTAACCAAGTTAAATATCAAACACAGGGAAACGATGCGATGTCAAGCCAGTATAGAATGTCTACAAAGGCTAATTGCTAGGAAAGCAAGAAAACAATCATGGTTTCTATCAACTAAATCAAGCAAGAAATAGTATCCTAACTATCACCTCTTAGAGATGAGCAAGTGAGTGGTGTGTGTGCATGTAAGTAATCCTACTATGGTTCATCTAGTGTCCTATCGATCCTAGCATGCAAAAGTTCTCTTGGTGTCTTAATCAAGCCAACTAGTGTCTAGATCTCTATACAACACAAGCTAAGGGCTCTATTGGATGTCTAGATCTCTCTACAACTTCCAACACTCCAATTAAGAGGTCTAGGCTAATATGCAATTTTCATTGGTCATACAAGCCAAATATCAAACACTTGGTATGCTGATTAGCGTTTAAGTATGCATGTATTTTACCTATTTTGTGTACTATAATGTATTGTTTAGCGTATTTATATATAATTTCACACTTTCTAATTAGTTATAAGTATTTATGTTTTCTATTTAAATAAGAAGCATATGTATTCAACCTAACCATTATGTCTATTGTATATTGTTGAGGTCTTAAGTGGAGTTATATTTATCCAAATTTTATGATATTGAACACCTAAGACAATGTACTAAATACTTAAGACACTTTAGTGATCCAATTTTACATGTTTGAATTGTATTTGTACTCATAAGTGAAGACTCCAATTCTGTCCAATGTTTGGACTCAAAACACATTTTCGTATTTGCACAATATCTGGAGCCTCACTAAACCAATTGAACCAATTCCAGTTGTATTTGATCACTAATTCGTTTCTCTACAACTTTTCTTCAGGGCTCAAGTGTCAAAAGTTCCGGCTTCAATGGTAAAAATGACAATCAATGCAGGGCTTCAGAATTCCGCAATCTCAGTACACATGTTGGGAAATAATTCACCATAATTCACACAAAAGTCCAATTTACACAAGACCAAATCCATTGGTTAGCCAAGAAATTCATCAAGACACAGTAGAAATATTAAAGGCGTTGATTTTTTGCAAGCTGAGATATCTGTTTTTCAATAGACCACCATAAATTCGCGGAGAAAAACAATCCAGTTTTACCAACTCCACTATTATGGTCATAACTCACAATCTAGAGATCCAATTTTGGAGATCTTAGACTACTTGGAAATCTAATCCAACGGCCTACAACTGTTATTCAGAAGTCAAGATGAAATTCAGACGGCAAGGGCAATTAAATTACTGATGTTTACAGGCCACGTGAATTGGTTGCTAAAGTCTCCATGATTCACTATTTGGAGGCCTATATAAAGAGCCCTTTAGCAACCCTTGAAGGCATCCCATTTTCCTTGTAATCCTTCTATCTTAGTCTAGTATCTCTCTTAGAAATATGAGTTCTTATTGTATTAGTATGAGTAGCTAAATATTTTACTAGAGTTAGGGATGAAGCTTTAGTAAAGTATTAGTAATGTTCTTGGTTATTCAATAAAGATTTTCAAAGTTTCAATCCTTTAGTCATTTGAAGAGTTCTTAAGAGAGGTTTTGATGTGTCATTACTTTGATTTGTTGTAGACTTATTGGCACAACAAATGCTTAGTTTTACATATCAACTATTGATTTTATAAACTTGTTCGAATTTCTAAAGGTACTTTTCAAAAGTATTATATGTGCTCAAAGTTATATCTTCCGATTGAAATCACTTGATTGTTAGATTTCGATTGAGTTATCAAAGATAACCAAGATCATAACTCTAGTATTTTTATCTAAAGTGGAATCCCGAAGCTCTAGTATTTTGTTACTTTATTTAAACCTCTCAACTAGATAATATCTTTTTCTTCCAAATCTCCCTGTGGTTCGACACTCGGTCTCCCGAGAAATTTTATTACTTGAAATCAACCTACACTTGGGTACGTAACTCTCAAGGAGCTATCATATGCATAAAGTTCTTATAGCTCAATTCTCATTTCATTGCTAACCATATAAGCCATACATTCCAATTAAACATCCCAAGCATTCATACAAGTCATTAATAAGAGAACTAACACATCAAGATTACTAATTCATGCATAGGATTAACAAGAGACTAAATTCACCATAGTGTTCATACAACCATGCAACAAGGATATTAGCCCATGGCTAATTGGAATTGGAAATCAACAATTAAGAATCTAATCATCATGAATATTAACTAAAACAAGAGAATTAAAGGAAATCTTACCATAAGTGGATGAATAGAAATACAAGAAACAAATCTCCAAATGCCAAGTCTTGATCCAAAGCTAAAAAAAAAAAATGAACCGCAGGAATAAAGCTCTAATAACTACGAGTATGTAGGAACAAACAGATCTAAAATCCGACGGACGGATTAAAAGTTATGGAAGAAAGAAGATTGAATCTAACTAAGTTCCCGCTAAGTAACTACCTAATTCTCTCTCTAAACTAATCTAAGAACTTGGAATTATGACGGAATTATAATGGAATACACTTGGAAATCTGATCCTTAAGGTATTTATAGTGCCCACAATGTTTAGTCCAAAGTGCCCTTCATAAAACGCGCTAAAAGACAAAACAGCTCTTCAAAATTGTGCAGAAATGAGCTGTGAACGATCCCGTGGAGGTGCCCGAACGAATGCATTCGTGCACAGCATTCGTTCAGCCCCTTGGTGAATGAACCAGGGATTTCCCGCACGAACTCGGCTTGGTCGTCGCACGTGTCTGAGCTTGTTTTCTTCATATCTTGATTTCTAGAGCTCCGATTGACTCGATTCTTTTTCCGTTGAGACCATCTCTTTGAGCTCTTCAATATGGTATAACATTTGCCTCCATTGGACCAACTCACAATTTCTGTAATTTTACAAACTTGCTCGTCTTTTGCCGGTTTTGCTCATTTTCACTACAAAACATAACTTTCTAGCCAAAAAGGGTTAAATGCACAAAGTATAGCATTTTAGGGTCAAATATGAACATAAGAACATCAAAACCATAGAGAAATAGATGCAAAAAGATGCAATTATGACCCTAATCAATCACCTATATAGAGTATACAATGCATAGGCAGAGCACAGAAACGCGCATGAGTATCAGCGCATGAGTATCAACGCATTGACATATTCCAAGTAAAATTAAAGAGAAATTTTACTAGGAATAAGGGGGAGTAGTTGATAGGGCATGAATGTTCCATGTCCCAAAAGTCCCAATAGAGAGATTGTCATCTCGGGGAGTAACGAAAAGGACAATGCAATCTGTGATGTGCGAGCTAACCAGTGCGCTATACAACTTACAAGTAACCGGCATATAGCCCCAGGCCTCTGAAGTAAGATAATTGATAGGGCATGAATGATCCACATTCCAGAGATTATAAGGTGGTGAAATATCATCCATAGTGAGGACATCTAAGTAAGAAGGTTTGACGTATGTGGGCTCTGATATCTGGACTTATGTCTCTGGCAGAGCTCAGAAGAATGGATGATCCTATTAATCCATAAGGATTGTCAGGGTAGGTAAAAGACCTTGTAAATCATCTCTCATATCTGACCTCTAAGATCAGATAGAACCTTAGAGTCAAAGGTCAAAAAACAGAGAATAAGAGAATGTATGCCATTATCATTGGAACCTAGGATATAGGTTATGCTGCCTACTGAATCAGAATAGAAGAATAAAGTAGTACTTGTAACCAATAGAAGAGGGTCACGTGTTGTACTAATGGTACTACCTTTTGTGCCATCTTGCTCCACTAACTCAGCCAAACTGTTAGTAGTGGTCTCAGAGCAGAGGACAAAGACCAATATACCCTTTCAGTAAGGATGAGGGTATATATAGCTTCTCTAATTCATTTCTTAAGGGACACGACACATTTTCATAGAGATCACCATTACTATTCTTATCCTTTTCTTCTTCCCCAAGAATCGATACCTTTTACAGTTTTCTTGTGGTTTTATTGAAGATACACGTTACTGACTTGATCGTCGGAGGATCGACGTCGGAGTCCCCTCCGGCTTGATCTTTGTGCAGGTTATTACAATGGATTCGAAGAATTGGGAGGCCGTTCATCGAATTCAAGCTGAACGATGAGGAACCCGGATGCAGTTTCCAACCCTTGATCGTTTGTTAGATGAGGTGCGATTTTTGACCTCATCAACTGGAGCCGTCTGGGGGAAATCCAAGCTTCGACGTGAGGGTTTCTGTATGAATTGAGTGAATTCTTGTGTATATACAAGATCAACATAAAAATTCCAGGGAGAACTCCCGTTATACACTCTGTTATATATTCATGGTACTTTTTCCAGAATTACTAGTAGTAGAAATTGCAGGAATAATAATGGGAGCATAAAGCTTTGACCGGGGTAATGGGCAATCTCGCACCTGTATTTGTTCATTCTACAGCCCCTAACCACCGATCCTTGGAGCATCATCGCCTTGTTATGAGTTTTCAGGTGCTGACGCCTCGCTCCGGTAGATGCTGGATCCATTTTCGATGGTGTAATTCAGGGCAGATAAAAATCCCCAAACCACCATGTGGTGAGGAAGAAAAAAAGGCGCCCCAAAATACTGGGGGCGATTCAATCCTCTAAACGCAGGCGTGTTGTTAATGCCATAGGGTCGCAAGATCAGATTGCCGACTTGATCCGATGAGCATCTCCCATTTCAATGGTAACCAATGCCAAACCCCAATTTGTTGGTTCCTAAAGGAATCTGATGAAGGTCGTCGTCTGTCGATGAGCACCCAAGATAGCCCGCACCGCAATGTATTCGATCTGGGGGTCGCACCCACACGTCCATGCACTGATCACTTCGATTCTGCCAAATCGGACTCAGCAGAATCAATCGCAAAGGAAGGCTCTGTTTATGCCTCCATCTCTCTGTTTCGATGGTCATCGCCGCTCCATTCCAGGTGCTGTTACCTCGATGACGATCAACTAGTCGATAGCCACGGCCCTGTGTTCCCTCTGGTTACTAGCGCCGATCGCGTCCATTCCTGATGCGCTGCCGCTCAAGGGGTCCCGATTAGTATGGAATGATGCCACTCCAGAGATGCAATATTGGATTTAAATATGACCTACTCGAACTATGATAGGTATCGCGTGATTTCGTGCTGATTTGGGGCATCTGCTGTTCTGGCGGTCATACTCGCCCCTGATGCATCGCAACCCTAGTGTTGCAGCTTTGATGGTCGTATCTAGATTCAGGGGATCACCTTTGTATCACGACTAATCGATTCCCCGAATCCAATCGAGACATCACCTTTGTATCATTGTTGATTGTTAATGTCGACACGGGAATAACAGTTTTGATGAAGATTGATGTTGCCAATCAAATGAAAATTACAGCTATTCAGCACGGTCGCACCTCCCGTGGCTAATTAAATGGATGTTCATAGCAGCAGACTTTCATGGAAGATTAAGTGTTCATATCAGAACTTTAAATTTCCTATTCCATTTTTGAAAAAAAAAATTGATAAGATATTGCCTCTGTGTTTTCCTTCATGTTTTGAAGGTGATACCATTATTGAATTCCTATTTTCGTCGCGAGCTACGGATGTATGGAATTGTCAAACCTATTGAGGGGATATCTCGATTGAATTCTCACCTCGTTATAAGCCACAGAGGTACAAAATTATCAAACCCACTGGTGTAGATGCTTAGAAAATGAAGGTGTGGGTTCATAAAATTGGTGAATGTTTGATGTATATTCGTTACTGCAATTTTATTTGATATTCGAATGCCGCTCTTTCGGTAACATGATTCTGAGTATGGCTTCAGTTTTTAGTTTCCTATTTTGGGAAGCTGAGTCGAGTTACATTCCCTAGCAACATGTTGGGGAATTAAACGCGGATCTATTCGGGATTTACGCTAAATACAAATTTAAGCCTACAATTAATACCATGATTTAAATATAATTAAATCAAATAATTGTATACCCAACAACAGGCTTTGCATGCAAAACATATGAACATATAATATCACGTAAAGCCCTAAACATGCGAAACTAAGGGATTTAGTGAATTATACCTCTTGGAGAAAAGACAGTTTCTGAGACAAAATGCGTTATTTGGTTGAGCTGCTTTCGCAAGGCTGTTGAGATCAAAGGCGTCCTTTGAGATCCTCTATAGCCGAAGTATCAACAATGAACTTGAAGGCGTCCTTCTTGAGACCCTCAACTTGATAAACCCAAAAGCCTTCTCAAGTATTCCCTTGTCCTTATTCGTGCACCCTGTGGGAGGCCACACGAATAATCACAACACAAGGAAGAAAATATTTTGTTGCCCCAATAACTGTAATTCTTGAAAATTACAAGAAAATAATGTGTGTGTTGAAGTCTTGTATCATCTCATATTTATAGTGAGAATACAAGATCTTGAATATCTTGAATATCTAATATTTCGAATCTTGATTCTCATGAATATCAAATATTCTAATCTTGATAATCTTGAATATCAAATATTCAATTCTTGACATTCTTAATCCAAGAATTTTTGAAAAAATATAGTACATATATTAATCCAATGAGATCTTAATTTTATTAGATATTCTTGTATCCAAGATACATATCTATTTTCCATAAAATCTCTCATGAAATTGATATATCATATTTTTCAAAAAACAACAGTTAATGGGCCCCAAATATTTCTTTTATTTTAATCACATTTTCAATTGTTGGACATTTAATTGGGCTCCTTGAGGGGCCTTTAGGAGAATTAAGATTGGACCTCCTAATGGGCCTTGAATTCTAACATTGAGCCCAATGTCATTCAACCCATTAACATTAATTTCACTCCACTATAGGATTAATGTTGCACTATCCATCTTAACCCATATTACAATCATATGGCTCCCAATCATTATTTCCCGTGTTTAAGATTCTCTTGTCCGTTAATTAATCAAGCCACTGAGCGCTTTAATTAATTTAACATTTTTACCTTGGAGTAAGGACAACTCATCTTTATCATCATACCGGAAATAAATTCCACTTGCAAGATTTAGTATGACGAACGTTTAGAGCCCACCAAGGGGACTAATCATGCAAGACTTTCCAAGCACACGTTCCTCTGTATTAAATCTTAGCAACTGTCATGTTCTCAATGGCGTCACCCAAGATGCAAAGTATTGAGTCTTATTGACTCTCTACCCATAACAAAATAAAGTGACACGCACGGATCACACACAGTCCTATTTAAGGGACATAGGTTTAGAAATAAACGACCACTGAGGTCTAATTCTTCATCCCATAAATTAGTCCGGAAGAATTACCTCTCTGTAGGTCCTCTTCAATGCATCATCATGCACCAGTGCAATCCCTTGGTCAAGATAAGCCAATCTGGGATCTACACATCAACCGTTTACCAATGGGGCGTTCAAATCCCATCTAGGTTGTGAATTTTGTACTTGTTACAAGAAACTGATAATGTGATCTTGCTGTGAGTTATCCGGGGATCACCACATTTATCTATAGTGTAACTTGTACTATTATATGAACGGATTGCAATAAATAAATAACATTCATATTTATCTAAAGCACAGTGATAAAAGATTTATTTCAGATAAAGCTCAAAGATTCAGTTTAGTTATACAAAGTAAAAGCATACTTTCTAGTATAACCCTAACACAACATTCATCTCCTCTTATGCAGTGTATAGTGTGAAAGGGAATCAAATCAAGTTCACTTGATTGAGTGTAGTAGTTATTATGCTCAAGCTATGGCTATATCTAATGCACTTGTCAAGTTAATTCTTCGATATTTATCCATTTTTATGGATTAGAATAGATTAGTCATAATTATAAGAGGCTGCATCAAAATATGCCGCATGCTTCTTGGCTTTATTCGTAAACTGTGCCAATTGGTTGAGGATTAATATTTCTAAGTCCTCTTCGAATGCCAAGTTAGGGCATTGATGATTCCAATGTGCAAGTTTCATGAACAAGACTTGAGGATAGAATTTTGTAGACAAAGGGTATAACATATTATTTTTGTACACAGTCAGCTTCAATGTGTTAGCTTTTCTTGTCATTTCCTTTCTACTTTTCTATCAATCTACTATCAATATAGAAAGAGTTATGATGTATATTACCATGTTCTTGCTGTATACTGACCTGATACAGCCTATTGAACAAAGAATGACAAATGTTGAAGATTATATCAAAGTAGTTGTCACATGCAAAGGAGATGCTTTCTCATGTGGGATATTGATTCCTATTTAATGGAGGCACACTATTGCTGATTATCTAGATGTTTCTTATGACAAAAATTGCCTACGAAGTGAATGTTGAAATTCGAAGGGGATGCATGGAAGGATGAACTTCATAGCACGAAACAATGGGGGTGGCAAGAAGCCCATGGATGGAGGGATCCTATCAACACATATTCTTACAGCTTAAGGAAGGTATATTTACACCCTTTGCTTAAATTCAAGTTAAGATATAACTTGGAATATTTTGACTCACTTGACAAACATGAATCTATCATGGGAGCATGTGCTAAATTGGGTAGAAAAAAATTAACTTTAGTACATGGTGAAGATAATTAAACATATGAAAGCATACATGGATAATTTTCTAAAGAGGATTTTGTGACTAATAAAGTGAAGAATTTTCTAAAAATATTAATTTGATTTTTAGGACCAGGTCCCGGACGACGGGATGAGTATATCCTCACTTGATTAATTCTTTGCTGAATTAGCGGTACTAAATTAGCAGTGAAGTGCAACTGGCATGTGTTTTGCGTGAAATGTTGAACATAAATGGGTGTGGTTTGAATTGATTAACTTGGGGATAATTAATTACATGTGATATATTGCATCTAAGATTAACTTAATGTTTATAAGCTTGAAATTTGAGATGATGAGCATGTAGTGAGAAAAGACTAACAACGCCCACCACATGTTCAATTAAATGCTCAAGTGAATAGTTGAGATAAATGAAACAGATGGAGACGTGTCCTCAAAGTTGACATGAGTAAGTGTTGTGACATACACCGACATATAAATATCTCTTATTCAAGGGAACATTTGATTGATATGTAAATACCGCGCATGTATAGGGCACACTTTTGACTTAACTTGGTACACATTATATATACATGTGCATACCGAAATGTAAATTTACTCAATGAAGCTTAAACCCCACATTCCGGTAGAATTTAAACTTAAACAGTGATTGTTCTACAGCGAGGGAAGTCTTAAAAATAATTTGGTCCGATAAATAAGATGTTAAACTTGTTTCACATTGCATACTGTATCAATTTTTGAATTTTTTAATTTGAATGAGATTTGATTGAAGCACCTAAGGGTTCATCTGCTTCTTATGAGAAAGGAAAAAGCTTAGGATTTTCATGCTGAAGTGAATGTGAAAATTCGAAAGGATGCATGGGAGGATGAATCTCATAGCACGAATTGACAGGTGTGATAAAGAAATCTGTGGATGAAGGGACCCCATCAAGACATATCCAACAACTTAGGAGAGGTATTCTACACCCTTTTTTGTGAATTCAAGTTAAGATATAACTTGAGATATTTATGACTTATTTGATAAATGTGAATCTATCTTGAGAACATATGCTAAATTGATTAGAGACGATCGATCTTACAATATTACGGAGATGAATTAAATATATGAAGATACGTATGGATAATTTTATAAAGAAGATTTTGTGAAAATACAAGAAGCATGTCATATCTTTGAAATAACTTTTTATGAAAAGAGTAGAGTATGAATCGAGAATTTGCACGATGAATTGTCTCTTGATGAATATGTTGTTAAAGCATGGTCTAAAATGATTGAATGATGATAAATGTACGAATATACATTGTTTATTTGCTATATTGAAATGGCTGTCTCTGAGAGGTCAGAGGCGAGATAAGATCAAATTCTCTGAGATCTGGATTGAACACCCTCTTTTTTTTGTAGAGCTAATTACATACATCCAATAAGTCTCAGTTGGCTCTGAACCCGGATTTGATTTACATCACATAAGTCTCAGTTGGCTCTGAGCCCGGATCTGAATGGCCACAGGCGTGTCCCAGGCTAAAGCTCCAAATTGGCTAGCCGTTGGGACCCAGAGTGTGTTGAAATTTAGGATCCTGAACGTGTCTGGAAATTTAGAGCCCAATGCATTAGTTCCGTCGGTAATAAATTAGGCTATGGCAAGTTAGATAACAGAAGTCAGTGGTCAGCAGGAAGCTCCAACTTTGAATATACCGACTCCCCTAGCAGGGGGGAGGAAAAAGAACATGGCCATGGGCATGTCCGAAACTGTGGTACCGATCCAGCCCCTGGCCCGAACCCAAAGTGGACCTGAACCTAGGGCCCAGAGAGCGCCCGACCACATTTTTCTTTCTCTTGGGAGACGTCCTGAGAGAAGACAATGCGGAAACCAGAAATGGCAGAGCAGCTGCCGGTGGAGCAGCCACTAGAGGATAGAGCATCTACCATAGTTGATATTCGTAATACTAACTTGGTTGAATGTGATAAGTTATTCAGAGGAGGAAGAAACTAAATCTATTATAATAATAATGCGTTGTGGACTCACACCTCTGGAAATAGAGACGCAAATAATTAGAAAGCGCTGCATAAGGAAGAGAGAGAAACTTTTTGTAGAGGAAGATCCCCGCTTAATGAGGAAATTCTCCACAGCTCTCCACTTGGGAGCTTGGAAGTTATGAATCTCGGTTATGATAAAATAGTGGTCAGAATTATTGAGGGGAGTTGGAGGATGGAGCCTCACTCGGCCATATTATTTAATAACTTGAGAGTGTAGAGTGTTTCGCATAAGCTTGACAAAGTCAGCTCAGAAGTGTCTTAGCTAGTCAAGTGCCAGTCAATTTTGTTCATCCGTTCAGAGAGTCCAATAAGGGTGGTTGAGTACACCTCTGAGGATCTGAAAAGGAGATTTCAGTAATGTTGTGAATGCTCGAACGAGCGCTAGCGCTCTAAGAACCGCTATCTTGAATAATGGTGCTTTGATTATGAAACCACAACAAAGCAGCTAACCACCGATCTCTGTGAAAGTTGAAAGTTTAAAAGTTGTAACATGACTAGTTGGGGACCATTCTTCGACCCAGAACACATTCAGGGCCTGGAGCGCACCCAATAGATTACCCATTTCCTTTATCGGAGATATCTTTAGGGTGAAATGTGAAACACAGAACTAGCAGAGCAGCTACCAGGGTTAGAAAAGCAATTACCAGAGTTAGTAGAACAGAGAGGAGCCACCGAAGTTAGTAGAGCAACTACTACAGTTAGCAGATCAGCTGCCGGAAATGACAGACCAGCTATGAGAGCAGATATAGGGAGAATGTGATACCCGGGGATAGTAGAACCAATGTGATATTAAGGGAATGATATACTCCTATTCGATTAACTTTGATGAATGCGGTTAAGATAAAAAGGAGAAACAAAACCCACGGCTGTGGCATGACGACATTAATCCATCTCACCTCTCTTCCAGAATGACAGATGCTGGAAAACGGAGCCCAGTTCACAGGGGCCAAAGTTCAGAAGTGGTACATGGTAATGGAAATTTGACAGTGATGGCTCTTAGTGGACCATCCGCATGCTAATAGACAAGTTGAGGTAACCAATAGAAATATTGTGAACGGGATCAAGATGAAACTTGAAGGAGCCAGAGGAAACTGGTCAGAGCAGTTGGATTCTGTCCTCTGGGCTTATAAAACAGGATTCAAGAAGACCACAGGAGAGACACCCTTCAATCTAGTTTATGGAGCCTTGGCCGTGATCCCTGCAGAGATTGTGATGAAAAGTTATAGGATACAAAACTACGAGGAGAACAAGACAGAGAACTGAGAAAGGAGACTTTAGATATGATAGAAGAAGAAAGAGAGGTCACTAGGCTCAGAGAGGAGAAATACAAGGAGCATATAAATGCTACTTATAATAAGATGGTAAGAGGACACAAATTTGAGAAAGGAGATTTGGTACTCTAGAGAGCACGAATTTTTTGCTCTCTGACCTCTGGTTTGAAAGAATAAGAAATTTTATCTTTAGAAATCAAG
>JAPKLY010000940.1:80791-95137 GCA_026898435.1 Prunella vulgaris
TTATCTTTAGAAATCAAGATGAAAATTTTTCTGAGGGGGAAGAGCACGAATTTTTTGCTCTCTGGCCTCTGGTTTGAAAGAATAAGAAATTTTATCTTTAGAAATCAAGATGAAAATTTTTCTAAGGGGGAAGAGCACGAATTTTTTGCTCTCTGACCTCTGGTTTGAAAGAATAAGAAATTTTATCTTTAGGAATCAAGATGAAAATTTTTATGTGGGGGAAGAGCACGCATACAATCATAATATCAAATGCGTAAGCAGTAATAGTATACACTCCAAAGACTAATAAAGGGCATGAAACCCTATATCAAAGATACTGTTCACAAAAGTAGAAGCTGAAGAGACATTAGAGGCAGCAGCAGGGACAGGATCCTTCGGGGAACTGAGGTCGTAAAGCAGAAATTGAACTGGGAGGAGTGCAGGGTCGAAGAAATCAGTGTTGGTCAATAGAAGAGAAGCCTTCCTCATGACATGAAGGAACCAAGGGACATGCAGGTCCCAGAATAAAGATATTGTCTGGGAAAAGTGAAGAGAGCGACCTGTTATGAATAAATATTTTTATCATCGCCCACATTGGGCCCAGAAGGATGAGTACAGGAAGGAGTGGTTGGAGCTGCCCCTATGGTAGCCAGAGAAGTAGGAGTTTTAGCAAACAAGAACGGGAGTAGGTGATATGAACCAAAAACCCCACATGTCAAAGGTAACAACTGAGAGTTCCTTGCCCAGAAGAATTGGTTGACCAACCAAGCAGCTCGTGGCCTGTGAATCCTCCAACAAGCGAAAATAAGCCTCGAGAGGGTCCCACTTGATGAAACATCTAAAATGGAAATGCCCTTTATCCTCAGAGAAAGAAAATCCCCCTTTGGCCTCATGAATCTTCAGAGGTCAGAGAAAAATCTCACCATCTGTGGCGATTAAACGGCATGAATAAAACTCATGATATCGCCTTTGACTTCTTACACCTTAGTCAGAAACCAGCGGGGTGCTTATGATGATGTGTATGTGTTCTCCAGAGGATAGAGTTAGATATATGACATAGGGCACATAGCCTTTGGAAGTAGTATCCGTAGGAATATAGCTCAGCATGTGAAAGATATTCATCACCCCCTAAGCCCCTCAAAACTTAGAAGTATTATGTATCACGACCTTCAACTCGAGAGCATATCTCAAAGTCTGGATGTAACGTATTAGAACTGAGAAATATCAAAGAATGAGTAAGAATGACTTGTAGCTAAGGAGTTGAGAATTGAAGTTCCAAAACAGGAGATCTGAAATTATGCAAATTCAGGGCGTTGAAGCCAACTGGGAAACTAGATTCCTATCGGATGGGACTGTACATTATGAAATCACTTTCAGCTAAGGTATGCGATCATTCTGTCTAAAGCATTACCAAGTATTCTGGAAATTTAGTGAAAAACCCATCCGAGCTCTGCTCATCAGCTCTGAAGGGCCGTAAAGACAAGTATAAGTACGTTTCGAGAAGCTTCCATCTGAATGGCATGAACTAATACCTTTAGTCATTAACGCCCTTTGACTTCTGAGCTCTCCAGATGATAGAGGAAGATACCAGAGGCATGACAAGTAACTTTTACAGGAGAATATGTTCATGGGCCTTTAGCACCGAGAAATGCAAGTTCATTGCTTTCCGAGATTTCCAGAAGCTAGAAGCGATGAAATTGAGAACACGGAAGACGTACAACTCTTAGACTTGCACCCTGTAAGCCTTAATAAGAATTAAGCACAGACTGCGTTTACATTGCATGAAGTATTATCACATACCAGAGAGCGAATAGTCATAGAAGCCTCAACTTAGAGCATTCACGTAATATAGCCAGGAACCAGAGAACAAGTTCGAGAATATACGTGGAACATATAACTCCCACATGAGAAGCCAGATTACATAAGTTTCAAGGTGACTGAAAAAATTCACTTCAGAAGCTGAAGTGAAGCCCAGAGGCAAGATCATGCACTGGGTGTCAACCCCCAAGAGTTGATAATAATATCGCTCGCTTCAGAGGCTGGAGTGAGGTTCAGAGAAAGAAGGATAGATTGCACAAACATAAAAGAATCGACAATAGATCATCCTAGAGAATGGGGATCATTTGCTTCGAAAACTCCGAGATTGAAATTCACTCTTTAGAATTGAAGAAGTTTACCCTATCCAGAGTATACTTTCAAACATGAAGACGTGTGGCAATGATCCGCAAGCTAAAGAAAATTCATTTGCTCTCAACTCTGATCAAGAGGCCGAAGGTGATATGTCACGGGCTGTTGTTTGGTAGTATGATCTTGTTGGGAAATGTCTTATAAAATCCCAAAGACCCCCTGATGTATTAATGCATCTCTAAGACTTAGATATCTAGCCCAAAGTGTTAGGAGGCTATGATAAAAACTCAGAATATAAGATAAATTTGAAACAGGCTACTAATGTTAAAACTAGTCTGATGTGATTAAACTAGCCTGATGTATCTTAGACTAGCCTGATGAAGGATTAGGAGATACACCCACTGACTGAAGAATGCACCTCAGAAGACTAAGTCCAAATGGCCTGAAAGGACTCCCCTGAAGACAAGTAACCTGATACAATAAATGCTCTTCAGCATTTTTGAAGGAACCTACCAACACAAAAATGAAATGTTTAATGCAACAAAGAGAATGTTCCAAGTCACCTGATGAAAAGACAGAGGACTTCAATGCAACCGTTAGAACTGGACTGAGAAACAATTAAGTCAGACCAATGAGAAGCTGCCACCTATGTACGGACCTGACACAAAAGACTGACCTGTCAGTACCAAGTTCAGAAGCAACCAACAACCTAGTATGACTTAGTTTTCAAAGGCGGCTGTATTAACTCTAAGCAGGCATTTAATGAGCTATCAACCATTAATGCTTTAAGAGTTGACCATCCAAAATCTGAAGAAGATCTTTAGAACATTGGACTACTACATTTTCACAGATTTGACCATCCAAAATCTGAGGAAAATCTGGAAGAACGTTGGTGTTGGGGAATTAAACGCGGATCTATTCGGGATTTATTCTAAATACAAATTTAAGTCTACAATTAATATCATGATTTAAACATAATTAAATCAAATAATTGTATACCCAACAACAGGCTTTGCATGCAAAACATATGAACACATAATATCACATAAAGCCCTAAACATGCAGAACTAAAGGATTTAACAGTGAATTATACCTCTTGAATAAAAGACAGTTTCTGAGACAAAAGGCGTCTTTTTGAGATGCTTTGGGAGTCCCTTGGCTTTGATTACATCAAACTCGGCTTTGATTAACTCAAAGGCCTTCTCAAGTATTCCCTTGTCCTTATTCATACACCAGGTGGGAGGCCACACGAATAATCACATACTAAGGAAAGAAAATAATTTTGTTGCCCACAATTCTTGTAATTCTCGAAAATTGCATCAAGAAAATTAGTGTGTTGAAGTCTTGTATCATCTCATATTTATAATGAGAATACAAGATCTTGAATATCTAACATTTCAAATCTTGATTATTATGAATATCAAATATTCTAATCTTGATAATCTTGAATACTAAATATTCAATTCTTGATATTTCTTTTTACATGCAATTTTAGAAAACTATGTCACATATTTTTAATCCAATGAGATCTTGATTTTATTAGATATTCTTGTATTCAAGATACATATCTATTTTCCATAAAATCTCTCATGAATTTAATATATCATAATTTTCGAAAAAAATCAACACTTAATAGGCCCAAAATATTTCTTTTATTTTAATCACCTTATCAATTGTTGGACATTTAATTGGGCTACTTGAGGGGCCTTTAGGAGAATTAAGATTGGACCTCCTAATGGGCCTTGAATTCTAACATTGAGCCCAATGTCATTCAACCCATTAACATTAGTCTCACTCCACTATAGGATTAATGTTGCACTATCCATCTTAATCCATATTACAATCATATGGCTCCCGGTCATTATTTCCCGTGTTTAAGATTCTCTTGTCCGTTAATTAATCAAGCCACTGAACGTTTTAATTAATTTAACATCTTAACCTTGGAGTACACACACAGTCCTATTTAAGGGACAGAGGTTTAGAAATAAACGACCACTGAGGTCTAATTCTTCATCCCATAAATCAGTACGGAAGAATTACCTCTCTGTAGGTCCTCTTCAATGCATCATCATGCACTAGTGCAATCCCTTGGTCAAGATAAGCCAATCTGGGATCTACACATCAACCGTTTACCAATGGGGTGTTCAAATCCCATCTAGATTGTGAATTTAGTACATGTTACAAGAAACTGATAATGTGATCTTGCTGTGAGTTATCCAGGGATCACCACATTTATCTATAGTGTAACTTGTACTATTATATGAACGGAATGCAATAAATAAATAACATTCATATTTATTTAAAGCACAGTGATAAAAGATTATTTCAGATAAAGCTTCAGTTTAGTTATACAAAGTAAAGGCATACTTTCTAGTATAACCTTAACAATCTCCCACTTATAGTCAAAGTCTGCTTTTAAGTATACTACAACTTATCTACTACAGCATATCTATTTACTACACATCTCCTAATAATTTCTCCGACTTATACTCAAAGCAGATTGGCAACACACTTGACTCCCATTCCTTCCAATAGGTTGTCTTTTGTTGCGATCTTTGTCACTTCTATGTCTCATCTCTTAACGATTTCTTGTATAAGATGGTACTTCCTTTCAATGTGTTTGTTGGCTTTGTGCGCTCTTGGTTCCCTTGAATTTGCAACTGCTCTGGCATTGTCACAATAAATCGTGATGATGTCGGGCAAATTCGGAACTACATCCAAGTCCACTAAGAAGTTCTTGAGCCATACCGCCTCTTTCGCTGCTTCACAAGCAGCTACATATTTGGCTTCCATGTCACGGCAGCACCTCCCAAACAGAACACACTACTCGAGGTAGACTTTATGGAATCTAAGTCTGATTGGAAATCCGAGTCCGTGTAACCAACGGGGATTAAACTATCTGACTGATAAACCAACATTCTATCTCGAGTTCGCTTGAGATATTTCAGAATGTTTTTAACAGCCGTCCAATGCTCTTTCCCGGGGTTACTTTTATATCGTGCTACCATGCCTACGACAAAGCAAATATCCGGTCTCGTACATAGCATAGCATACATGATGCTTCCAACTGCCGAAGCATATGGGATGCCTTTCATGCAATCTATCTCTTCTTGTGTCTTCGGACACATCTCTTTCGATAGATGAATTCCAAGTCTAAAATGTACAAAACCTTTGTTGGAATTCTGCATGCTAAACCATTTCTAAACAGTGTCAATGTATGAAGCTTGTGATAAGCCGATCATTCTTTTCTTGCGATCTCGAGTAATCTTGATCCCTAAGACATGACCGGCTTCCCCTAAGTCCTTCATATCAAACTGATTTGACAACCATACCCTCACGTCTGACAACACTGCCACATTGTTTCCAATGAGCAAAATGTCATCTACGTATAGTATCAAGAATACCATGGTAATTCCAACACATTTCTTGTACACACAACTCTCAAATTCATTTTGATCAAAACCGTAAGATTTTATTACTTGATCAAAACATTGATTCCAAGCTCGCGATGCTTGCTTAAGTCCGTAGATGGACCTCTTAAGCTTGCATACAAGGTGCTCTTAGCCTTTTTCAATGAAGCCTTCGGGTTGACGCATATAGATTTCTTCTTCAAGACTTCCATTTAGGAAAGTTGTCTTGACATCCATTTGCCAGATCTCAAAATCAAGATGTGCAACTATCGCCAAGAGAATATGGATGGACTTAAGCATGGCTACCGGCGAAAAGGTTTCCTCATAATCGATCCCTTCTTTCTGAGTATATCCTTTCGCCACAAGTGTAGCTTTAAAGGCCTCAACCTTCCCTTCCGATCCTCTTTTTCTCTTGTAGACCCACTTGCATCCAATGGGTTTTACCCCATTGGGTGGCTCAACAAGCTCCCACACCTCATTGTTATCCATAGAACTCATCTCAGCTTCCATTGCGGTTTGCCAAGAATCTGTATCCTTGTCTTGGAGTGCTTCGTCGTATGTCCATGGGTCTAATTCATCTTACCCAGGGACCAAGTCAGATGACTCTCCCACGAACATGAATCTCTCGGGTTATCTCACAACCCTCCCACTATGACGAGGCTCCGGTTGTGTTGGTGTGTCGCGTGGTACATCAACTTGTACCTTTGGTATAGTGTTGGTCCCAAAGGCAGGTTTTAGAGTAAGAATACTCTTAGACAAGTCTAGAAGGGGGGGGGGTTGAATAGACTTGTAGGAATTCAAAACCTTTTTCTAATTTTTGGCTTATTTCAAAAACACCAGACTACTTAAGATAGTCTGAATTTGAAAGTTGTGCGCTGTGTAAATTTGTGCGGAAACGTTTTAAGGAAAATCAGTTTTAGGTGATGTGCAGAAGTAAAGAACAGTAAATAAAGATGCGAGACACAAAGGATTTATAGTGGTTCGGACAAAAGGTCCTACTCCACTCTCCACAATCCAACTGGGATTGTGGGGCTCTCCACTAACTTCACTTACTCACTCACTCACAAACTTCGAGAGTACTACTCTCTTACAATCAGTCAAAGCTTAAACAATATCGACTTCTACCAGCTTCTACAAAGCTTACAAAAGATAAGTATTAATGAAAGGTGTTGAGTGCGAGTAATGATTTTGATAGAGTTTCGGCAAGCTTAAAGTGCGTGTAAAATCCGATGCTGAAATCATCACTGTTACTCTAATTTATAGGGTTAAATAACTAGCCGTTGAGAAAGACTAGAAATCCGAGATCCTATAATCTCGTATTCAATCAATCATTGAGATTGATTGAATCTTCTTCTTGATTCCCAAAAATCTTCGTGATTCACAATCAATCAAGTTTGTCCCCTTGATTGATTGATCTTTTATTCTGGGAATCTTCCTTCTTTTGTCGCAAGTCAACCCTTGAAAATGATTCCGTAGAATCTGGGCATAGCACAAGACTTCAGCCGATCTGACTCCTCAGCTGGTGTACTGTCTGCTGGTACTTAGACCTCAGCTAATGTGCAGGTCTGCTGGTGTGCATCTCAGCAGATATTCTGGACCTTGTCTGGAAACTCTTGATCCTTGTCTTGTCTGCGACGTGCTCAGCTGATCAGCTGATCTTCTGATGTCAGCTGATCTTAACTCCTCTGATGTTCTGCTCTTGATACTCCAGTGTCAGCTGCTCAAGTCTTCTGTCTTCTGGAATCGGCTAAGTCCTCAAGACCTTAGCTGATCTTCTTTTCTATGATAGCTTCGGATCTTCTAGGTAGCAAGGTTGATTCCCCCTTACTCGAACCCATCTAATCTTAACTACTCATCAGCTGACTAACAGGTTCAGCTGGTCCTATTACAAGCTAATTGGTTTATTTTATCATCAAAACATCTAACAAGAATATCCTAACAAATTCCCCCTTTTTGATGATATCAAAACCAACTCAGCTGATCTCAACAGATAAGCATATTAAAATCAAGATCAATAGGACAAAAAAGAAGATCTTTATATAAGATCCCTTAGACAGAATAATAAATGCAGCTGACAACAAGAAGTTGTCTGGAATAGTAAAGCTTCATTAAGCAAAAATCAAGAGTTACAAAACAGAATAGAGACCTTCCCTCAACTGACTCAGCTGGACTATTACACAAGTGATTTTCTGCAGTCAATAGGCACTTGCATCCAGTCGAGGAATCTCTTCTCAATATTCTTCAGAGCAGCAACAGAGGAATCTTGAAGATCTGAAAAGAAGCAAGTTACCATCTGCAACCATATCTTCCTGATTTCTCTCCAGTCAATCTTCTCACTATCATCAGATGGAGTGGAAAAGAACTTAATCTCAGGCAGTTCCGGCTGAACATCCACCTTCAGCATAACTTCGGTGATTGCCTTATAGAAGATTGGAAAAGTCTCCTTTAGCCAATCTCTGAATTCTGTGTTTTTCTCCCTTTCTCCTCTGGTATCTTCTGCTCTGAGAACATAAAAATGAATCATGATACTTGCCTTGATCGTCCTCCAGAGGTCCACAAGCTCAGCTGGCAGGTCTTTGCAAAACCAGTCAATAGGTCCGTCAACCAGGGGTTCATTTGGGTCACGAACATACTTTCCAATTTTTGATCTGCTACCCTGAGAAACCATCTTCCCTTATTTCTTCAGTTTCCTCTGGTAGCGTCTCTCCAGCTCATCATTCATTTCCCTCTCATGCCTCTTGTTCCTCTCTTCAGGAGTCTCATTCTCTGCTAGTTGCAATTCTTTTGCAAGCTGCTCATCGAGTTCAGTGTTCATGATACGCTTCTTCTTCTCTCTTTCCTCAGCTACCACCTCTTGCCTCTGCAAAGCCTCAGCCATCCTCTGATCTCTCATCACTTGAGCTCTCTGCTGTGCCAGATTTTGAGTATTAACATACTCTTCTACGTTTTGGATCCTGGCTGACAAAACTCCACTATTTTCCGTCAGTAGTGCTTTTAGGAACTCCATCTCAGCTTGTAGGGTGGCAATATCAGCTGAGTTCTTCTCTTCCCCCTTTTTGATATCATCAATAGCAGATGAAGAGGGAAGGAAGGTGGGAAGCTTATCAACAACAGCCTTGAGATCTGCTTGACCATCCTTGCATTCTGCCACTTCTTTCTCCAGATTGAGGGTGAGCAGTCTGATTTTCTCTGATTTAGCAGAGAATGAGGCATTAGCATCATCAAGGAATGCCTTGGCTTCTTGTTCGATCCTCTTGCGAGTGAAGAACAACTCCTTTCTGGTGACATATAATCCATCCTCAAGAGCATCCCTTAGCTTATTCTGGTGATCCAACAATACTTGGTGAACGTGTGTCTCAATCAGTGAGGGAGTAGCAGACTTAGCGGCCAGTAAAGTGGCTTTGACTTCCCTGATATGATCATCAAAATAGTCTTTTAGTTGATCTAAGATTTCAGGAGTCACCTGATTAGCTGGGTTGATTTCGAAGTTTGCTGCTGGAGGAATGAATTCTGACATTACTGTTTCAGGGCAATCCAGCGCAACACCATCTTTAAGCAGCAAAGCTCGTGCAACCTTCCGAAGACCTTTGGGCGAGGGCAGCTGAGATGGTGCCTTAACCTCCAAGGCATCCATCAGAATTTCTTCCCACTCTGTGAAGGCAGCTTCACCCATCTCCTTCACTAATTCCAAGAAGAATGTAATGGGGCCCTCTCTTGCCTGAGCCCATGCTAGACCATCAGCCAACAGGTCTTGGTAAGCTGGGTAGGTGTTAAGCTCTGGGATGTATAGGGTAATATGAGCTAGGGCGGTGATGATCATCCCTCGTTCAAGAGGCCCTTTTGAATGAAGGTGAGATAGGCTTGCTTGTTGGGCCATTTCGGTGGGGGAGTTGGGGGTTTCTAGATCAATGGGTTCAGGGTGGGAAGGTTGGGGAACAGCTGAAGGCTCACCAGAGGCAGCTATCTCCTCTGGTTCATTGCCAGCTGGGAATTGTGATGGTGAAGGGTCAGCTGGGGGTGTGGAATGTGTAGAGGTTTGGGATTTTGGGGATTCAGGATGTGAAGGGGAATGTGAGTATGTTTGTGGGGGATCAGATAAATGTATGTTGAGCTGACCTGATGGGTTCGGCTGCAATGGGTGTGTCTTCTGATGGTACCTCTTCAGAGGAATGAATAACCTCTGTCTCAGCAACTGATGGCTCAGCTGACTCCTCCTTATCTGATTCCTCCTCTCTTCCATCAGAGTCCGAAACAGACTCTTCTCCTGAACTAGCTTCCTCAGCTAATTCTCCCTCTGCTTGTTCCTCTTCTGCATCGGAGGGCTCATCAACCAGCACAGTAGCTTCCGCAGCTGATGAAGTAGCAGCTGGAGACTTCTTCTTCAAACTACTCAACGGAGCAGTATCATCTTCATCATCTGTATCAAAGGAAAGTTTCCTTTGAACTGGAGTAATGTCCCTCTTGGACTTCTTCTTCTTACTCCCTCCAGCAGGCTTTGAAGCCTTCCTCTTCTGCTTCCTACCAGAACCAGCAGAAGGACCAGGGGCAACAGCTGCAGGATTAGCTGCTGAATCTGAATCAGCTGGCCCAATTACATTCAAATTACTTCCCCTAAGGAACTTGGTATGGTTGTAATCAACAACCCATTCTTCATCCCACTCATGTTCTGGCAACAGGTGATTCAAGAGTATAGAAATCTTGGTGGCCATAGAACATTTGGATGTCAGCTTGTAAATCTGCTGACCATTCATGATGTCAACATCACATCGCTTAGACTCCTGCTCCAAGCGAAACCACATCAGACTCACCCAGTCTGCTTGGACTCCGTCCAGTATCGTGCGAGCCACGCTTAGGCGAAGTTTGGTCACAGAATCCAAACTTCCCTGTTCTGCCAAAATAACTTTGGTCACGATATCCATCAGAAACCTAAACCTCCTCCTCATCATATGTTTCTTCAGATTTGTGGTGGTGTGCATATAACTCTTTCTGGCTATAAGTTTGAAGGTAGTCAGATAATCAGCCTCTTTATAAGTGTGGGGTTGGACACCAGAGGTTGATAAACCAAAAATCTGAGCAGCAACATCTTTGGACAAGACCACCGTTTTTCCATCAACCAAAGAACCAATGGTGTTAGGGCTGAACTGGGCTTTGAGAAGAAACTGAAAAGCATAGAAGTTCAAGGTCTTGTGATCATGCGGCGTCATGGATATGAAGGTTCGGAGGTTATGGTGTTGAAATAGATTTAGTATCTCTCGAATCTCTGGAACCCTTGTTGTGTCGTAATCAACACACATCTCGGCATACATCTTCATCTTGAACATCTTTTTCATAGCTTTGGTATCCATAACTTCAACACAGATATTAGCGAAACAAAGAAAGATTGTAGACACAGAATTATAGAAGAGAGAGAGATTTCAGAGCAAAAAGGTTTTTAGAAAGGAGGTTAAAGAGTATTTATATGAATCGAGGAAGATGAGCAGTTTTTCCAAAAATAAAACCGATCAATTTTGATTGTAGATTTGTATATTGCATCATACAAATCAAAGGTCTAGATTAGATGACCTTTGAGAGTTTTTGGGGGGGATGCGTAAGTGTCAGGTTTTAGAAAAGGTTTTGGCTGCCAAAAGTTCCACCTTTTGGAAAAAGGTAATGATGAAAAACTTTAGTGAAGTAATTTGGGAGGTGAGAAATTAATTACCACTGACACTTTATTTCGGAAAATGTAATAAATCCCATAATTTTCGTAAGAGACAAGATTTGATAGCCAATTTTCTAAAATTAATTTTAGAAATTAGGGATTTATTAATGATTTTGAAAAAGATTTTATGTTTCAAATAAATATTTAAAACAAGAAATAAGAATACTTATCGATAGCTGACGTGGCAATATCAACTGATAAGAAGAATCTTTTATAAAATCTTTTCTGCTCATCTAGGTCTCTAATGTCAGCTGACATGGATAAGCTGAAATGAATTGGTCTTGTCTGTCTTTCAAGACTTACACCTGAATCAAGTTAGAAGTAACACGATAGGAATAAGACAAGAAAGAATAAGAGGACATACCAGATCAGCTGATGTAAAGATCAGCTGATTTATACCAGCAGACTACGCCTCAGCTGGTCATCAGCTGACCTCCTAGAGAACCTTTTTCTCCCTTTCTAAAGAACTGCTCCTCCATCTATCATTCCTAACTCTGCTACTAATTCTCTGAATCTTACCTCTGCTAAGGGTTTGGTCAAAACATCTGCCCTCTGCTTCTCTGTATGAATCTTCTCCATCCTGATATCTCCTTTCTCAGCATGATCTCTAAGAAAATGGTGTCTTATGTCCACATGCTTACATCTGGTATGAAGAACTGGATTCTGAGTAATGACTATTGCACTTGTGCTATCACAAAAGATGGGTATTTCTTCTGTGATCACATGACAGTCCCTCAGCTGTTGTCTGATCCAGAGCAGCTGAGAACAGCAGCTACCAGCAGCCATGTACTTTGCCTCTGTTGTGGAAGTATCTACTGAGGTCTGCTTCTTGGAGAACCAAGATATCAGCTTACTTCCCAGAAACTGACATGTGCCTGAATTTGACTTCCTATCAATCTTGCACCCTCCATAGTCAGAATCCGAATACCCACTCAACTGAAAATTATCATCAGCTGGGTACCAGAGGCCTAGATTGGAAGTACCCTTCAAATACTTCACAATCTTGTTAGCTGCTTCCAGATGAGATTTCTTAGGATTTGCCTGAAACCTTGCACATACCCCTACTGCAAAGCTGATATCAGGTCTGCTGGCAGTGAGATACAGCAGAGAACTAATAAGTCCTCTATATTGTGTCTGATCCACTTTCTCACTAGCCTCATCTGGATCCATGCTAAAGTTTGCCATCATTGGAATCTTAGCTTCTCTGCTGCTACTGACTCCAAACTTTTCTATCAGATTCTTGGCATACTTAGCTTGGCTTATGAAGGTTCCATTGGACATCTGCTTCACCTGAAGTCCAAGGAAATAAGTCATCTCCCCCATCATGGACATCTCAAACTTGGTTGTCATTAGTTTGCTGAACTGATCATGATATCATCCACATAGATCTGCACCAAGAGGATATCATCTCCATCTTCTTTCCTAAATAGGGTCTTATCTATCTTCCCTTTGCTGAATCCACTATCCAGCAGAAAGTGTGATAGAGTGTCATACCATGCCCTAGGTGCTTGCTTGAGTCCATATAACGCTTTCTGCAACCTATACACCTTGTTCCTAATCTCAAATCCTGGTGGCTGTTCCACATAAACCTCTTCTTCCAGGATACCATTCAGAAAAGCTGACTTCACATAAATATGGTATACCTTGAACCCTTTGAAAACAACATAGGCAAGAAACAATCTGATGGCTTCTAGTCTTGCCACAGGAGCAAATGTCTCATCATAGTCAATCCCCTCCGACTGTGAATACCCCTGGGCTACTAGCTGTTTGCCAAAATCGTGTATGATTTCCACGCAAGTGAACGTGGTCGTTGTTGTCGCGGCAAGTTAACCAAGTTAAATATCGAACACAGGGAAACGATGTGATATCAAGCTAGTATTGAATGTTCACAAAGATGGATAGCTAGGAAAGCAAGAAAACAATCATGGATTCTATCTACTAATCAAGCAAGAATAGTAATTCCTAACTATCACCTCAAAGAAGTGAGCAAGTGTGAAGTGTACATGGAAGTAATCCTACTATGGTTCCTCTAGAATCCTATCCATCCTAGCATGCAAAAGGTCTCTTGGTGTCATAGTCAAGCCAACTAGTGTCTAGATCTCTCTACAACACAAGATAATCTATTGGATGTCTAGAACTCTCTACAACTTCCAATACTCCAATTAAGAGGTCTAGGCTAATATGCAATTCTCATTGGTCATACAAGCAATATATCAAACACTTGGCATGCATAAAGTTCTTATAGCTCAATTCTCATTTCATTGCTAAAACATATAAGCCATACAATCCAATTTAACATCCCAAGCATTCATGCAAGTCATTAATAAGAGAACTAATCCAACAAGATCACTAATTCATGCATAGGATTAACAAGAGACTAAATTCACCATAGTATTCATACAACCATGCAACAAGGATATTAGCCCATGGCTAATTGGAAATGAAAATCAACAATTAACAATGTAAACATCATGAATAGTAACTATAACAAGAGAATTAAAGGAAAACTTACCATATGAAGAGAAATTGAATACAAGCATCAAACCTTGAAAATGTTATCTCTAAATCCGGAATGTAAAATATAGAACTGAACCGTAGAAACGTAGCTTGAATCGAGAGAAGAACATAGGAACAAACGGATCGAAATTTCGACGGACGGATTGAATCTAACTAAGAACCCACTAAGTAACTACCTCTCTCTCTCTCTAATCTAAGAATCTAACTATGATTATGAACTAATGTGACTTGGATGCCTTAAGAATCTGATCCTTGGAGTATTTATAGTGCTCACAATGCTTGGTCCAAAATGCCCTTCATTAAATGCGCAAAAAGACAGAACTGCCCTTCAAAAAAATAAGAAATCAGGGCATCACTCGAGTGGACAACAGTGGTCACTCGAGTCCAGCTCGAGTGGTCACTCGAGTGATCGGATCTAACTCGAACCAGAGGGTTATCGCTCGAGTCCAAGGCAATTGTCGCTCAAGTTTGGCCGTGTGGTCGCTCGAGTCCAAGGTAATGGTCGCTCGAGTCTGGCCTTATGATCGCTCGAGTCCAGCTTCGGCTTGTGCGATCGATCCTCGACTTCCTCGTTTTCTTCATATCTTGAGTTCTAGAGCTCCGATTGACTCGATT
>JAPKLY010000941.1:0-52453 GCA_026898435.1 Prunella vulgaris
TGGATTCGCCACGTGGCAGATAGATTCGCCACGTGGAGAATCCGACACGAGAATTCAAGAATCTTACCCTTTTTTGGGTGCCAGTGCGAATCCAATACTGCATTGTAATATTTTTAGAAGAATCTGTGTATCATAGACGATGCCTCACCAACAAATCTAAAAATTAAAAAAATTACAAATCCACCGCCACCACCATGGACGCCAACTCGAGCAGCCTCGATCCCATGCAACCTGAAGTTGTTCACCTTTTTCTTTTTTAATTGTTGAGGATTTAAAAAAATTAAATAATATTATGTAATAAATTTTAAAAAATTCTCTTAATTTATGTTATTATATGGACAAATGCATGTTACTATAAAGAAAAATGTATATTACTTTTCAAATTAAATATTGTTATTTTATATTTATTTATTTGTATAAAATAAATATTTTTTCATAGAATATAAGATAAATGTGTATTAATGTAAGAAAAATATTAATTTTTCCATAAATGTTTATTTATTTTTTATAAAAATAATTATTTTTCATATAATAACACATACTCCCTCCGTCCATGAAAATTGGACTACCCTTGCTGTGCACGGTTATTAAGAAAAGTAGATGTTGATGTGTAAAAGTGAGTGTATTAGTATAAAAAAATATTTAATTATTAAAAAAGTACTTGATGTGATGTATAAAAGTGAGTATATGTGTATAAAAAATGAAAATAATGATTGTAAGTTTTCCATTTTAAGTAAGTAGACCATTTATTGTGGACGACCATTTAAGGCAACGTGGACCATTTATCGTGGACGGAGGGAGTATAAAGTAGTAAAAAATGTGTTATTACATGAATTGATATACCTAAATTTAAAGGTATGCTGATTAAATTAAAAACACATATTTAGTCTTATAAAAATACATTTTGCCCTTACAGTAACACGCATTTGCCCATATATTAATACATATTTGTCCATATAGTAACACAAACTAGAGAGCAAATACGTGTTACTATTAGAGCAAATGTGTGTTATTATCTTATAAAATATTGTTATTTTACATATATCCATTTGTTTTTATAGAATAAATAATTTTTCACATAATGTAAAAGACCAAAATGTGTGTTATTATAAGAACAAATATTTACTTATTTTTTCATATTATAATATATGTATTACATGAAACAACATACCTAGATTTAAAGGGATGATGAATAAATTAAGAAACACATATTTATTCTCATAAAAATATATTTTACCCATATAGTAAGACACATTTGCTCATATAGTAACCAAACTGACAGACAAATGTGTGTTACTATCTTATAAAATGTAGTTATTTTACATATATTCATTTAATTTTATAGAATAAATAATTTTTCTCATAATGCAAGAGCAAAATGTGTGTTACTATAAGAACAAATATTAATTATTCACAAATATTTATTAATTTTTATAGAAATAATTATTTTTTCATATAATAACATATGTATTACATGAAACAATATACCTAGATTTAAATGGATGATGAATAAATTAAGAAACACATATTTATTTTTATAAAAATATATTTTGTCCTTACAGTAACATACATTTGCACATATGGTAACACAAATTGAGAGACAAATGTGTGTTACTGTAAAATTAAATATATGCTACTATATGTATAAATATTAATTGTAACATAATATTAAATGATACTCCCTCCGTCCCGTAAGAATTTGCACCCTGCGGGACGACACATTTTTTAAGGAAAATGTGTTTTATATATAAAGTAGTGGCATATGAAAAAATATGTGTATATGTTTGTAAGTATGCACATAAATTAATATTTATTTTTTTAGTAGTGTGCAAATTTGTATAAAAAGTTCAAATAAAAAAGTATGCAAATTTCTATAGGATTGAGTCTGAGAGAGTATTTTTTTAATTGGGTGAAGAGATAAATTTATATATTTGGAAACTTAGCATGTATGGGATGGCGTGGGGTGGAGTGAATTAGTACGTAGGAACGGGGAGAGAACATTATCCCACGTGGGCTTCCTTCATTTCTTTTTATATATTTGGAATTTTTTTATTTAATATACTAATTTTTTTGAATTTAAAATATTATTAAGTTTAAATTTTGATTAAGATTCATTATTTTTACAAAATTATACTTCCTCTGTCCCACAGGAATTTGCACATTTTTCTTATTTGGACGTCCCACAGGAATTTGCACACTACTAAAAAAGGAAACATTGATTTACGTGCACACTCACAAACCTTTACACATATTTACCCATATGTCACTACTTTATATATAAAACACATTTTTCTTAAAAAATGTGCAGTCCCATAGGGTGCAAATTCCTACGGGACGGAGGGAGTATTTATTAATTAAATTAAATAAAGATTAAATTAAGTTTTTTTTTTTTTCTCTTTTGGCAGTGCGGGATGCTGTAAATAGCTTAAAATGGAGTATTATACGAGTTGTAATAGTTAGCTTAAAGAGTTTTTAGAAGATTCAGAGCTGCGGCAATTCTTGTCTCCGAGTGTAAAATTGATAGCTAGGGTTAGAAATTAGATTTTGGAATTAGGTTGCAGCAATGCCTCGTAACGATAGAGAAGACGATCGGAGGAGATCGTCGCCTTACAACTCGTCGGGAGATCGTCGCTCCCATCGTCACAAGGTTTTTATTTATTGTTTTTTGGTTTGTATATTGTCAGCAGTTGGTGTATGTTAGTCCGGTTGAATGTTATATCTGTGATTTTTATTTTCATTTTGATTCTGCACTAACAAGTGTAAAGCGAAAATGTTTACCCTTCCTTTTGATGTTACTGTTTGGTGATTTATACCATAGGAGAGTATGAATATGCATAACGAGGTTATGAAATTCAGATTTAGAAATCAGGACATGCTCGAGGATACAGAGTTTTCTTTGAGAAGTGCCAAAAAAAGGATAGACTTGGATAATAATTAATAAGTGAAACTCACATATAAATTACTTGCCATGTGTTAGAAAATATTTAGAATGTCTATGTGATAATAAGTGAAACTCATGTTCTTGTTTTCCTGATGATCCGTGCATGATGTTTGATCCCCCCTATACTGCAGTACAAACATCTGTGTCGTGGTTGTGCGTCAATGAAATGATTTGAATTCTCTTTCCTGCAGCACTTGGAACATGATTCAGATGACAAAGGATTCAGGAGGAAAGACTGGAACCAAAATGGTGAGAGAGATCAATATCAAAAGCATGACAGGCACACTACTATGAGACATTCCGGAGGAAGAAGCAAAAACGAGGATCATGGAAGTAGACGAAACCAGGAGTTTAGCAGGTTGTGATGGAGTTATTTACTTCGGAATTGCTCTTTGTACATGCAGCAGTATTAGAAACATGAGTAGCCACTCCATTCATCTTGAGTTTTTTTTCTTACATGGTGTGTGGTGTTTGATGAATAGGTATCATGAACACAGTGGAGACAGAGAAAAACAGTATCGACAAAGGTCACCCAGCCGATCAGATGATAAATCTCATAGGTAACCTACACCTTCTAGTGGTAGAAGATTAAATAGCTAGAAGATTTGTTTTCTGAGTTGAATGTGCGTATGCAAGTCTTAAATTCTTGAAGTTCTAAGTATATTATGCATTACATATGGTGTTTTAATAAGTTTATCGATCCCTTGGTTGTCAAAGTTGCCTATGGCACATGGAGAAATCAAGATGATATGGCTTTTGAAATATGTGTGGTGAACTGGTGATCTTAACTCTCTTTATAGTTTTCTGTAAGGTGTCTTAGTAGATAGTCTATTTTTCAGTTACCCCTAGCTGCAGGACCGATCTTTACCTTCCTTATCCATGGATGTTACCATCTTTTCCCCCAAATTCTCTGTTTGAAAAATCAAGTCCTGTAATATATTTCTTGACTTGTTCAATTAATCATCATCTTGGCATGTTGTCCTGTTGACAGCAAACGAACCAGTGGATTTGATGTGGCCCCATCCGCTGCTGCTGCTTCTTTGCAAAATCCTTCAGGTCAGCTTGTACATATGTTCTGATATGTATAAACTGCATATCAGCATATGAAGAAAAACTTTTGGTTTAAATTGCTTCCTTAGCTCTTCTTTTCTTTATGGCATACATTTTAGTTTTACCTATCTTTCGTTAGTCGTTGAGTATTTTACTAAATCCATCATTATGTTGTTGGCTGTTGTGTGTGGTTTCTTCTTTTTGGTTTGTCACCGTTACTTTAAGAAGACAATATTGCGCTATGCATCTCATGGGTGTGAGGGATGTAGAATATTTGCGAACGAGGAACTGATGCTCCAGTAGCTGGACCTTTTCATCTTCAACTGCAACTATTGTTATTTCGTAGACTTGAACTGTAAGGCAGATGCGGTGGTGAATATTATTTCATATTATAGAATCTGAATGGTATTCAGCCCTAGGTAAGAATAGGCTTTCTCTATACTTCTAATAAATTGATCTTCCAAGTCAGTATGGTCGTTTTGTAAATTTCCACACTTTATGTTACAATGCCAAACTTACATTTGTGATTTGGCAGCATATTTTCCCATTTATATTTGACATTGGTTGATATCATACTCTCATTATCTTTAATCATACAGAACAAGTAGCTGGAGTTTCCATGATTCCTCAAGCAACATCTGGAGTGCTGCAAAACTTTCTTACTTCTGAGACTACTCAGGTATATAAGATCATTGGATGGTTTTTATTGACTTTTCATGATATTCCCTTAGTGTTCTTTTCTGTGTATTCTCAATCATAATCATTACTTTCTAAAAGGTATCTGCTTATTGTAGGTTAACCAGTCAGGTTGTGGTTCATACTTGCCAATTCAAGTTATGACTCAGCAGGTAACCTGGTGATGCTTGTAATCTATGTCATTTTTTTTACAAAGCATGTATCTTTCCTTGAATATGTTCTCTAGAAGATAAACTTTTTTAATGGTGTATGACTACTTGAAGGCTACAAGACATGCTCGTAGAGTTTATGTTGGTGGCCTTCCTCCATTGGCTAATGAGCAGGTATATGACCAAACCTTCTCCAACATTGGTGTGTGTTGATTTCTTGCTATTTTGCCCGTCTATCCTCTATATTTTCGTATGGAGCTGTCTTGGTTGGAATATCTCCTTCATGTTACTATTTCTTGAGTACTGGGGGAAACCTTGCTATAATCTTGAAAATACATGCATTTCATTTTGGTGTTTCTGAATTACCCTGGGCACTTGGTATTGCATATTTCTTGAGTAGAGTGCTTTTCTTACTTGTTTACTTTTATGCAGACTATTGCAACATTTTTCAGTCATGTTATGAATGCAATTGGTGGAAACTCAGCTGGTCCTGGTTTGTGTCGTTTTCTAGTTTAAGGCACAATTTTATGTATCCAATCCTCGTCCTCAGTTTCACCGATCATGACCTATAAATGTTTGCATATCAGGTGATGCTGTCGTGAATGTGTACATTAATCATGAAAAGAAGTTTGCATTTGTGGAGATGAGAACTGTAGAAGAGGCAAGTAATGCAATGGCCCTTGATGGAATTGTTTTTGAGGTATACCGGGCTTATCCTTTGTTTATCCATCTTTTATTTAGCATTTGCTGCTGTCGGTCCTGACTGCATGCTTGATCTGTTTTAAATTTCAAGAATTCACTGTTTTACCATATTACCTGAAATAACAAGATTTCCACTTCAATAAGAAAATTATGCTTTAAAATCGTAAAAGCTGCAGTTTTGTGCATGTTGTTGCAAGCAACTATCAAATAATTAAGCTTGGTGTCAGATCACAACATTTTCACAACTTGAAAATAAAAACTTGGGTGCAGTTTTGGACTCACTTATATATGCCTCCTCCATGTATATTTAGTTTGATGAGTTATATTTACTTTAGTGTATAGATAAGTGCAATATGGGTCAGAAATTAAACTTAATTTTATCTATGAGTGCATGTGGCGAACAGTTCAATGCTCACTTGCATTTTCCCTCTGTTCACAAGATTTAGCCCACTTTTCCGTTTATACTGTTGATGTTACAGTTTGTTCTACTATGTTTAATGTGTCCTGGAAAAGATGGGATTATCACTCAAGACACACGTGCACATACAACATTAAAATTGAGGTTAGAACACTTGGAAAAGAACTATTAGAATAAGACATTCTATGTCTAAATATTAACGAGAGCATGTACCTGCCTTGATCAGACAAGATTACGATATAATCCATTTGGCAGACTACATATAATGGGATAAAGGTTATGTTTTTTGTTGCTGTATATTTAAAACTTAGGTATTGCTTCTTCACAATACTGAATATCTGACTAGAGCTACAGCTATTTACTCTTAACCTTTCTCTGTTTATACTAGGGTGTCTCTGTGAGAGTTCGAAGACCCACAGACTATAACCCTACTGTTGCAGCACCACTTGGTCCTAGTCAACCTAGTCCTTATCTTAATTTAGCTGCTGCTGGACTTACACCTGGGTAAGTGTCCACCCCAACTCTTTCCTTTCATTTTTCACTTCGCAGTTTCTTTCACCTGTCAGCCTATGCATTTATCTATGAATTTACTGAGTCATTAAATTTTACAGTTTACCAGCTTTCTTCTGTGGATGCTAAGCTAAACTTGATACAGACAGATATATTACCTTAGGTGACAAATAATTTGAAAATGAAAAAGAGGGATCGTATTATTTTAACTTGGAGGCAATCTAAGCATCGGTTTGGCCCCCCTGCAACAGTACCAGTCACAGCTGCTTTAAGCAGTCTATTTTACAATTTTAACTTGTCTGATGGGCAAGGTTGGGGGTTGGCGTGTCTCAGTTTGAAGATGATTAAATTAGTTATCCAAGTTATTGTACAGCTATACTCACTTTAATTAACATCATCGGAGATGCAGACAACAGCATCCGCTTTGTTTTCATTTGATGCTGTCATGATTAGCTTTACATTTTTCCCCGCTGACTATCACTATAATTTTAGCCTTCCCTTTATATATAATTTTGTGGAGAAGAGTAAATCTAAGCTAAACTTCTGCACCAAATTGTGTTCTGTGCAAATGATGTCTTGCATCTGTTTGCAGTCTTTGCTGCAAGAATAATTTTCATGATCTATAACTTCTAACTGTCAGCTGATTTAACTCTAATTGTCAGCTGATTGAATTCTAATTATCATAAAATGCCTTCCATCTCAATTTTTATGAGTTATATAATTTGCATTAATCTATTACTCCTTCCTTCTGGATATTATCATTCTTCTGTATGATAATTTTATTTGCTTTTAGTGCTTCGCATTTTATTTCACATAGGATTTCTTCTAATTTGTGTTTTATTGATAGCATGTCTGGTGAAGCTGAGGGAACTGATCGTATATTTCTTGGTGGGGTGCCCTACTATTTTTCTGAGACTCAGATAAAAGAGTTGTTGGAGAGTTTTGGGTATGACAATTTCATGAGTATTTGTAATTGTGCTGTTGAATAATCCAGCTTTTGTAATAACTTAACAGCTAATTTTTAACGAACATGATATCTCATATTTATATTCCCATCGATCAATTGTAGACCCTTGCGCGGCTTTGACCTTGTTAAAGATAGAGACACGGGAAATTCTAAAGGTTATGGTTTCTGCATGTACAAGGTATGCATGTTGTTGGTAGAATGCTTGTGCTTGGGCGTTAAGCTTTTGAAAAAAAAAAAAAAGATTTATTGTAAACTTGTTTTGTTTTGTAAAACTTATCTTTGTGACTTCCTGAATAATTTAATCTGAATCTATGTGCTTGCTAATCCTTTTTAGGATATATGACCTGCATGTTTATTTTGTTAAACTATCCGGATTCTTACTCTTTCTAAGTGGTTTGACTTATTTCTCCCTTCCTGCTCATGTTACCACCACATGTGGTTGACCTTTGTTTGTTTCAGGATCCGTCTGTTACTGATATTGCTTGTGCTGCTCTGAATGGTCTAAAAGTGGGAGATAAAACACTCACTGTTCGTCGTGCCACCATTAGGTGGTTCTTCTTTGAATTAATTCCCTTCATTTATTGCAGAATTTGCAATATTTCTATTTTAAACGATTTCATTTCATAGAATTTTCCTACCCCCATCCAAAATGAAGACATTCTTTTTTTTTCAACAATTTTGCTTTCTTCACCACTCAACTATTACTTAGTTAATTCATGTATCATTGACTTTACACTGTTAAACAACAACTTAATTCATAAATGGGCCACGACCCAAATACCCTTACTTTATCTATGTTTTCTTAAAACCTGTCAAAAGTAAACGTCCATACTTTTGGGGGACGGAGGTTGGTAAATAAATAAATAATAGAAAGGTAATAAATAAAATATAGTATCTTTTGTATATAAGTTTCATGTTCATAGTCAATAATTTTGTTATAACTAGGTAACTTATGATATAAAGTTAACTCTGACTTGTTTCTTGCTATCTTTTTGTAGTGGGCAGTTGAAATCTGAGCAGGAGAATATACTAGCTCAGGCCCAGCAACATATAGCAATGCAGGTTGGTGTTCTTAACTGCCATTTTTAGTTTATGCCTTGTAATTATTCAGTTTTTATCTTTTACATCTGCTAATTGTAACTTTGGGTTCTAGAAAATGGTTCTGGGAGCTGGAGAGATGAATCTACCAGTTGGAGGAATTGAGCCTCCAGTAACTACGGAAATTCCAACCAAAATTTTGTGCTTGACTGAGGTATTTTTGTTTTCCACCTTTATCTCTTTAGTGAATTTGCTAAAAGGAGTTGTTTAGGTGTTACTTTTGCTGAAACACATTTTTGGTTTCATCAAGGTTGTTACTACTGATGAATTGATGGATGATGGGGAATATGAAGAAATCCTTGAAGATATGAGGGAAGAATGCCAAAAATTTGGTATATACAATTCACCTCTTAGCTTTATCGTGCTTTCTGTACGTTTTACTTTTTATAATCTGGAGCCTCTTGTCTCATCAAAGATGATTAAACAGCATGATCGTCTATTGACTATTGCTAGTTTAAATAATTGACACCGGAAGTGGTAAATTAAATTTGGAATTTGGACATACTGAAGGTTTTAAATTTTGTATTTTAATGTACTCATCGCTCTAGCGACTCATCGTAAGAGTTAAATTTAACTAGTAATAAATAAAGTAATATAAGATGACCCTGATGAATTGCAGTACTAAACATTTTTTATATTTGTAATCAGTGCAATTTGCTTTGCTGGAACTGTACATGTTAAACAAAATGAGTAAGACTAGCATTTGGTATATCTATATTCTGTTTCATTTGGAGTATGGACTGTATCTTGGTTATCAGTTTATTACTCTGAATGAAATTTGAGGAAGAGAAACGACAGTTGGTGTGCTCGTTTGACAGGATTTCTTATCATTAAGACACCTACATATATAGTAGGATATATTAAACTTGCTGATTCTTCCCTTTTCTTTATGTTCCTGGTTCTTCAAATCATGTTCACCTCTTGACTATGTGAACGTACTATCACTTTGTGAAATTGCAGGAGAGTTGATTAATGTTGTCATTCCACGCCCTACTCCAAATGTTGCCCACTGTGGTGGTGTTGGAAAGGTACCACACTCCATACACTATTTTCTATTGTTTTCTGAAATGTGCTTGTATTCATTTGCTCAAATCATAGTATAATCGAAGATATCCCCAACTCCCTCTAATTAAGACTAATGAGTTGATTCTAATATTAATTTACTTGGAAAGAGTATTCAGTATGACGAATTGAAGTCTTGTATAGGGACCATAGCATCATTCTGTTACTTTCGCCCGGATTGATCTGTCCTATTTGGACGTATCTAATACAGGCCAAAATAATGTTCCCAGAGAGAAACTCTTGAAATTGATTTCTATTACCAAATTTTTGTTGGTACTTTACATGCCATTATTATTCCCACAACCAGTAAACCTAAAGCTGATATACAGAATAAAATGATAAATTTAACGTCAAGAGTCAGCTGTTCGATTTCATGCTTTTGAAATTTAGTTTTTGAATATTCCGCGCTCATTACGAATTAGGTATTCTTGGAGTACTCGGATACTGGTGGTTGTAGCAAGGCGAAAAGCGCTCTCAGTGGCAGGAAATTCGGTGGCAATTCTGTGATGGCTCTGTATTACCCAGAAGACAAATATTACAATGGGGATTATGCTGCTTGATATCTGTTCCCAAAAATCATTTTTATATGTTATTTGGAAAATTACCAATTACTATTAAGATGTACTATAAACCTCATGGCAGACTTATCTAGAGATGGACATTTTGATCTTGGTTAATGTATATATGAATATCTTGGTGCTGAGGCAGTTTAAAATGTACTATTAACAATTTAAATTTGTGCACTTTGGGGCTCCATTTATTTGTAAGCAACTAATTTTATTTTAATGTGTTATAAGCAAGGGTGTAAATGGCGCTTGGCGGTCGGCGGGCGGTGGACCACCTTCAAGCGCCAAGATCGCCTAGGTGGCAACTAGGCGGGCCAAGATTTTTTAATATATTTTTAATTATTTTTTAAAAAAATTCTACTAATATTAATTTTTTTTTCTAATAAAAATATACATTTCACAATAAATTATAAACTTAAAATATAATTAATGGTTTAATACCCAAATGTATTTTTTCATAAAATACAACAAGTCCATAAAATACTAAAAACCATCATAAAATGATATTGTTCATCTTCTAAACAAAACATAAATAATTAGATATTAATTACTTATTATTAGTTTATTACTTATTAGTTATTAGATATTACATTATTACTATATTAGTATTACTTTATTATTAATTTATTAATTGTTTAAATTTAAAAATTAGAACTGACTAATCAGTATATAAGTAACATAACATAACTAAAAAAAAAAAAAGCCAAAATCCGTCATAACCCGCCAAATCTGCCATTTGCTTGGTGCCGCCGAGACCTAGGCGGCGCCAAGAGCCCTGACCGCCTTTTTTCACCGCCGAGGCCTAGGCGTCGGCGGCTGTCATTTGCATCCATGGTTATAAGTACCTAATTGTATAAGGACTCAGTTAATATTTTATTGCTCTTTCTTTTTGTTAATACCGAGTTCTGATAAATGTATAAGGATTTAGAAAAAAATTATACTTTTGTGCAAATATTGTGAACTAATTTGTAAATATAGTTAATTTTTTAAATCAATATGTATATATATGTTCCTTTTTCTTTTTTTTTTTAATGTAGTGGGCACAAAATTCCCACAATGTGTTGTTTGTTGTGGCACAGTATGCTCAAAATAAAGAGTGGAGTTCAACTATAACCTCTATGGACTAATCATAGGATTTGATGAGGGCATATACCTATACCTATGTAGTTAAAAAAAGTGACTATATATAAATTGGTTCACAATATTTTTACAAAAGTATAATTTTTTTTATACAAAAATATATTCTATTTTTTATATAGAATTAATTTGTAATTAGAGTCAATTTTATAAATTATTTTGTAATTTTTCCTTAAAATTAACCGAGAGTATAATGTGTTGACTTTTACATAAATGTAGAGTTTTAATGAAGATTTTATTTAATGAATGTGCAAAATGTTTGTGTACAACTGTACATCTCCTGGTAGGGGTGGACGGTACGGCATACCGAAAAAAATTTCGTCATACCGTTACCGTACCGAAATTTTCGATATCGAAAAATATCATACCGTTGTCATATCGAAAATTTCGGTATACCGAATTTCGATATACCGAAATTTCGATACCGAAAACAATCATACCGTTTTCATACAGAAAATTTCGGTATACCGAAATTTCAGCATGACAACGGTATACCGAAATTTTTGGTATACCGAAAATTTTAATTTTTTCGGTATACCGTGATATACCGAAATATTTTAGGTATACCGAAATATTTTCAATATGAAATTTTCGGTATATCGCGGTATACCGAAATTTTTATATTTATATACCGTTACCGTATCGAAAATTTCGATACGATACCATACCGTACCGAAAATTTCGGTATCCGAAATTTTTGATAAATTCGATATTTTTTTATACGATAAGTGCGGTATACCGGTATTTTCGATATTTCCTCCACCACTATCTCCTGGAGAGAATGATCACAAAGTGATGCTTAATGCGATTAATGAGAAATTTAAGTTTATATGCAAATTATTATACATTTCACATTTGCGTAAGTTATATAATATATTGGGAAAATTATAAAATGATTCACAAAATTAACAATAGTTATAAATTAGTTTTGTACAGAAAAAAATATACTTCTGTGCTGAAAATATAGTGATTTTTTTAAATCAGTATGTAAATTACCATTATATATTTCTCTTCTCTCCAAATAGATGCATCATTTGTCTGTAAGGTTCGCTCCCAATTAAATGCATGTCGAAAAAAAAGTAATTTTATCACTGTAAACTTAACTCTTCTAACATATTAAAATTACATTATATGTAATTATTTTTTTACACTAACTCAAATTTTGCATAAACATTTGTGTCAAATACATTTTAACCTAAGTTAAAACTTATTTTATCTCATATAATATTATTAAATAACTCTTACATTAAATTTCATGCAAATAATAAATCTTACATTTAACTAAAGCTGGATGGAGTATTGCAGATATGGACGTATTTACAAAAAAATTGTTAAAGTTCATGAAAGTTAGCGTGCAATTAATCACGTATAATGTACTCCCTAAACCTTAATTTAGATGCATTATTTGGCCAAAAGGTTCAATCCAAATAATATACTCCATCTGTCCCATTGGAATTTACACACTTTCCTTATTCGGACGTCCCCACACAAATTTGCACACTACTAAAAAAAAGAAATCATTGATTTACGTGCACACTCACAAACCTATACACATATTTACTCATATGCCACTATTTTAAATATAAAACACATTTTCCTTAAAAAATGTGTTGTCCCGTAGGGTACAAATTCCTACGGGACGGAGGGAGTACATTATTTTCTTAAAGAAAAAAAAAACAAGTTTATCACTTTAAATCACATCTTTCAAATATTTTAAAATGACAAAATTTTATATGAACTCGAGTTCACCTGAATTTGCTTTTCTAAAATATTACAATTATATATACACAATCATTGTTATTTATATTAAATGTGTGTTTTAAAACCCTACAAAATAATTTTTAGAATCACTTATATTTCAAAAGCTGTAGAGAATAAGTGTTAATTATAAGTTGTTTTCAATGTTTCAAAACAGACACTAACTAGCACAGTATCTACGGTTATGCATATATGTTAACTCTATCATAGAATCAAACATATATTTATAATAATATTAGTATATACATATAATAGTAACAATAATTATATATGTTGGGCATGGGCAGTAGGCCCAAATTGGTTTTGGCCCATTCTGTTGTATAAGGCCCACTTACCTTCTCAACCCTAGGCAGAATACGGTCGCCTCCATATAAAGCCAAAGCTGCTCCTTTTTAGTGTGAGTTCGAATTTTGAAATCCCATATTCGTGATCGTTGAGTTGAGAAGCATTGGTGTGGTCTGCAGCCTCTTCCGACGGGTCTTGGCCGCCGTTCCCCCAACATCGGTTTGGAGTCCACCTAGGCGGGTGGTCTGAACCCAGATCCGTTAACCGGAACCGTGAGACGTGATGCGAAGGGGGTGACCCAACAATGGTATCAGAGCCACGGGTCCCTTCGTCTTCTCGGTTTAGGTTAGATAGGACTGGCTTCGTGGGTGTCTTGCTCCTTCGTGCGCCGCTGCTGTCGAAGTCGTTCGCGTGGGGTCAGATCGAAGTGCCGATCGTCGTCGCTCCTGGTGTCGGATCTGCGCCGCTTGGAGTCGCATCGTCGCTCCTGTGCCGCGTCGTCGCATCGTCGAGTCGAAGCCGTTCGTGAAGCTGTGTCGCGCAGCTGGAGTCGCACCTCTCCGACTGTGTGTGCACCGTCCGCCGGAGTATTGCAGCGTGCCTGGAGTCGCTGTTGTCCTCTCGTTGAGGATCTGTTCCAGAAATGGAGTGGAGTGTCGTCTGCTGTGCGCTGTAGTTGTGGGTCTGTCCGTCGCCGGAGTGAAGACCAGTCACAGCTGTTGCCGTCTTTTGCCCTGCTCACAGCCGTCCACGGCCGAAGGTAAGTAGTTAAGGTTGGTAAGGTTCTCTGTTGCTTTTCTTTTCTCCGTTTGTTTGGGATTTAAATTGTGAATGTGGGTTAGGTAGTTTTCTATATTAATCTGCCTCTCTATTTGTCTATTTAAATCTGAAAATATATTATTCGAGCAATTTTAATACTTATCTTGAGTCACTAACAAGCTTCCGAGGTGCAGTGAAGTTGTTTTGTTGAGTTAGGTAATCCCGATGGTTACTTAGCTTGGGTTTTGAACATAAAGTTGCTGCTTGTGTTTTCAGCGGCATACGTGGGATCTGCCCCAGTCATTGACGGGAATTAGGAAGCACGTTTTGCTTGGTCTCGGGAGCGCTTTGCTTTCTTTTGAGCGTTTTGAGGCCCTTACTTAGGAAAGAAACTTGAGATGAATGAACTTAGGAAAGAAACTTGAGATGAATGAACTTGATGTGTCTTCGATTATCTTGAACTTGTCTGATGTTGTGCTTAGGAAAGTTGGTACTAGGGACTCTGCTAAAGATTTATGGGATAAATTGGATGAGTTGTACACTGAAACTTCTTTGCCTAACAAGGTGTTTTTACTTGAAAAGTTTTTTCAGTTTAAATTTGACTTGAACAAAAATATTGAAAAAAATCTTGATGTTTTCACTAAACTGATTCAAGATATCAAACAAACTGGTGATAAGCATATTGATGAGTATATTCCTATTGTGTTGTTGAATGTCATACCTGATACTTATAATGATGTCAAATCTGCGATTAAGTATGGTAGGGATAGTGTCACTCTTGATATTGTTGTCAATGGTCTTAAGAGTAAAGAGCATGAATTAAAACACAATGGGAAGGGTAGTAAAAATTCTAGTGAGGTTATGCATGTTAGGGGAAGGTCTTCTACTAGGTCTCATAACAAGAAGAAACATGATAACCAAGATTCGGATAGTAAAAGGAAGCCTCAAGGGAACCATAGGTCTAAGTCTAGGAATATGAAGTGCTTTAATTGTGGTGAAACTGGTCACTATTACAAGGCTTGTCCTAGTCCTAAGAAGAAACAACAACAAAAGGAACATGCTAATGTGGCTTCAAGTTCTCAAGATGGTAGTGTGTTTATGGTGACTGAAATGTGTGGTGAACAACATGTGAACTCTGTGCTTTCTTCTTCTGTTTGTGAAAATGAATGGCTTGTTGATTCTGGTTGTACCTTTCACATGTCTCCTTTTAAACACTTGTTTTCTTCTTATGATAATGTTGAGCATGGTCATGTATCTATGGAAAATGAGAAAAAGTGTCATATTGCTGGTGTTGGTGATGTTTGCTTAAGGCTTGACTCTGGTTCTGTTGTTACTTTGAAAAATGTGAGGCATGTTCCTGATTTGTGCAATAACTTGATATCATGTGCTGCTTTAGAAGATGTGGGTTATGAGGGAAGGTGGGGTAAAGGCTTTATGAAAATCATACGGTGTTCTTTGGTGCTTTTCAAAGCTGTTAAAAGAAACAACCTGTATGTGTGTTTTACTAAGTCTGATGTTTGTGCTAATTCTGTGAATGTTGTCAAGGAAGACAAAACTGAATTGTGGCATAAAAGGCTAGGACACATGGTACTTTTGGCGATGAAAAACTGTCTTGTGTGCCATTTTGTGATTCTTGTGTGTTAGGTAAGCAACATAAAGTGCAATTTCCTGTTAACCCCTACCCCAATTCCCCTTCTAGCACTGATATACTTGAGTATTTGCATGCTGATGTTTGGGGTCCTGCTAGTGTACCCACACAAAGTGGAAACTTGTATTTCCTATCTGTGATTGATGATTTTTCTAGAAAAGTTTGGGTTTTTTTGATGAAAAACAAGTCAGATGTATTTGATAAGTTTAAGGAGTGGAAAACTCTCATTGAAAACCAAACTGGAAAAAGGATTAAAAACCTCCGGACCGATAATGGTCTTGAATTTTGCAATAAATTTATGGACAAATTATGTGCAAATTCTAGTATCAAAAGGCATAAAACTATTTTTTACACACCTCAACAGAATGGGGTTGCTGAAAGGATGAATAGGAATATGATTGATAAAGTTAGATGCATGATAGCTGCTTCTGGTTTGACAAAAATGTTTTGGGGTGAGGCTGTTATTACTGCTGCTTATTTGATCAATAGGTCTCCTTCTGTGCCTTTGAGAGGTAAATGTCCTGAAAATGTGTTTTATGGTAAATGCATTGATTATTCAAACTTACGTGTGTTTGGTTGTGCTGCTTTTGTGCATCAAAAGACTGATAAACTTGAACCTAGGTCTAGGAAATGTGTTTTCTTAGGTTATCCTGAAGGTGTGAAAGGTTATAGACTGTGGTTGAAAGATGAGCATGGTTTTAAAGTGGTCATTAGTAGAGATGTCATCTTTAATGAATCTGATTTTCCATGTTTACATGCCTCTGTGTCTTTACCTGAAAATGAGATTGCTCTAAATGAGGTGGAGCAGCCGTCTCGTTTATCCAGATCTGATAATGTGCAAAATGAACCTGAAAACACTGATTTACATGCTGAAAATGATGCTCTACCTGCCCAAAATGATGTATTACCTGCTGTTAGTGAAGACTTGCATGTTGAAAATGATGTTTTACATGCTGATAATGCTGATGTGTCTGCTGATAATGTGGAAAATGTGCCTGATAATGTTGATTTGGCTGATTATCATCTTGCTAGGGATAGGCCTAGAAGAAACATTAGACAACCTGTTAGGTTTGATGATTTCCACATTGATACGCATGTTTTTGAGTCTTGTAACAATGAGCCTACTTCTTATCATGAAGCCATGAAGTCTAAAAATTCAGTTGAGTGGTTAAATGCGATGAAAGATGAGATGAAGTCTTTGCATGATAATCAAACTTGGAATCTTGTGCCCAAACATGAGAATTGTTCTCTTGTTGATTGTAAGTGGTTGTTCAAGGTTAAGAATGAATTGAATCATGTTAGACATAAGGCTAGGTTAGTGGCTAAGGGTTTTACTCAAAAAGAGGGGGTAGATTATGCTGAAATCTTTGCACATGTTGTTAAATTCACCACTGTGCGCATTATGCTTGCTCTTGTTGCTCACTTTGATTGGGAGTTGAAACAAATGGATGTGAAAAGCATAAGATTTATATGAGACAGCCAAAAGGCTTTGTTGATTCTAAATATCCTGAGCATATGTGTCTTCTTTATAAATCTTTGTATGGCTTAAAACAATCTCCCAGGCAGTGGAACTAGAAATTTGATGCATGCATGATGTCTTTGAAGTTCAAGAGAAGTGCTTTTGATCATTGCCTTTATTTTAAGGAAAATGCTTCTGTGCCTTTCTTTTTGCTCCTTTATGTGGGTGATATGCTTCTTGTGAGTCCTTGTCTTAACACTGTTAAGCATGTTCAAAAGTGTCTTTGTGACCAATTTGAAATGAAGGACCTTGGTGATGCTAGGAAGATTTTAGGCATGCATATTGAAAGAGATAGGAAGAATCATACTATGTTGCTTAATTAGATTTCATATGTGGATAAGGTTTTGAGTAAATTCTTCATGTCTAATGCTAAAGCTGTCAATGTGCCTCTTGCTGCCCATTTTGTGTTAAGTAAGACTCAGTCTCCTGTGACCAAGTCTGAAATTGATGAAATGAAAGATGTGCCTTATGCCAATGCTATTGGATCGGTGATGTATCTCATGGTAAGTACTCGTCCTGATATTGCTTATGTTGTGAGTTGCTTGAGTAGATACATGTCAAATCCAGGTAAGGATCATTGGGAGGCCTTGAAATGACTTCATAGGTACATTAAGGGCTCGATGGAGGCAAGTCTCAAATTCTCAAAATGTGCTAATGGTGTTAAGTTGGTTGGTTACGTGGATTCTAACTTTGCTAATGATAGAGATAATAGGAAATCTACCACTTCTTATGTGTTTACCTTGTGTGGTTCAAGCATTAGTTGGAAATCTCAATTGCAAAATGTTGTTGCTTTGTCTACTACTGAATCTGAGTATATTGCAATAACTGAGGCTGCAAAAGAGGCTATTTGGTTAAAAGGCCTTATTTTTAAGATAGGTTTCCTTGAAGGTGAGGTGGTTGTATTTTCTGATAGTCAATCTGCTATTCAATTGTGTAAGAATCCTGTATTCCATGATAGAACTAAACACATTGATGTTAGATATCATTTTGTGCGTGATGTTGTTGAAAAAGACATTTTGAATCTTGAGAAAATTGCTTCTGAACTCAACCCTTCGGACATGGGCACTAAGTGTCTTTCTGTGGAGAAATTTAGGTCGTGCATGAGAACTTTGAACTTTGATTCTTTGGATTAGTTATGTCTCTTGCTGCCTATGTTCTATGTTTTCTCCTGTTTGTATTTCGTGTGACTTAACTGTTGTGTTTGTGTCACGTGTTCTGCATGTTGTGTTGAAGATGTGTTTTCGTTAATAACTTATCTTGTATTTGTTATTAATGTTTTGTACTAAACTTACTGCTTCGTTTTGCAAGTGTGTTGTGTGTACGTGTGTGTTGTCTGTGCAGCTTGTGTGTTTGTTGTACAGTGTGTGTTGGGTAATGATGAAAACCCGTTGGATTCTGGTGTTGATGGGAATGGCCAAAAAGGTGGAGAATTGTTGGGTATGGGCAGTAGGCCCAAATGGGTTCTGGCCCATTCCGTTGTATAAGGCCCACTTACCTTCTCAACCCTAGGCAGAATACGAACGCCTCCATATAAAGCCAAAGCTGCTCCTTTTCAGTGTGAGTTCGAATTTTGAAATCCCATATTCGTGACCGTTGAGTTGAGAAGCATTGGTGTGGTCTGCAGCCTCTTCCGACTGGCCTTGACCGCCGTTCCCTCAACATCGGTTTGGAGTCCACCTAGGGGGTAGTCTGAACCCAAATCCGTTAACCGGAACCGTGAGACGTGATGCGAAGGGGGTGACCCAACAATATATAACAGTAATACAAATTCATATAAATTCGAAGTCACAGCATACCTACCCTCTTCTTTCAAAATATCATCATATACTCCCTCCGTATTTCTATAAGTTGCTCGTTGCTTTTGGGCACACGAATTAAGGTAAAAGTGAAAAAGTATAAGTGATGTGATGGAAAAAATGAAAAAGTATAAGTGATGTGATAGAAAAAGTGAAAAAGTACGAGTGATGTGATGAAGAAAAGTGAAAAAGTAATGAAAATAGTGTAAATAGTATTGAAAATAATAATAAAGAAGTGAATAGTAGTTTCCAAAAAAGGTAAAAAAACAATGAACAACTTATAGAAAGACGGACGAAAATGGCAACATGAGCAACTTATAGAAAGATGTAGGAGTATCATTATCATGAATAAGAAAATATGACTATATAATATAAACACATAAAAGAGGAATCATAAATTAGGCGTAAAGAAAAAGAATATAATAAAGAGGAAACGTATGACAAATAAAAAAATAAACGTAGAGAGAAGTAAAGTGTCAACTAAATATTTAATGCTTTTGGATAACAAGCGCGCATGTGACGCATGCTGAGTAGGATCAATGTCATTGTCACAAATGCTCGTGGATAAGATTTACAATGACAATTCTTGCATCCTCGTATTCCTACAAGATTCTTAGAAATTAATAGAAGGTTAGCTTACATTAATTGGGATTACTCACTAATTCAATATTAGAATATTAGACTAATCTTCTGGATAAGATGGCCTATAAATACACCCCTCCAAAGTCCAAACAGAGCATTGTATTTTACTATCCATTAACTCATATCTACGTGTTCCACTGTTGAATTGAAAGATCGGTTCTTTGCAAGGATATAGAGGAGAGAGAGAGGGAAAATGTTGGGTGTATTCAGAAATGGTGTGATGAACCCACCTCAGGAATTGCATAGCCCAGAGGCTTCTGCAGGCAAGGCCAAGAGCCCAGAAGAGATTTTGAAGGATTTCTTAGCTTCATATCCCAACAATGGCTTCTCAGTTGGATTTTCAGAGAGGGGATTCTTGGCCTACGCCCCATGTCAACGCCAGCTCCATTCTCATCAAAGGTAGGCTTAAATCACAATTCAACAACTGGGAATCAACCCCTTTTGGTTAATTTAAATTTGTGATCCAAGATTGAAATTTGTTATTTGCAGGTTGTTCTCTAGTGTGAATGATGTGCACTGCATTTTTGTTGGGAGTTTGAACAATCTGAACGCTTTGAACAAGCAGTACGGGCTTTCAAAGGGAGGGAATGAGGCCATGTTTGTGATTGAAGCTTATTGCACCCTCAGGGACAGGGGCCCGATCCCGGCCCATCGGGTTCTTGGGGATTTTGAGGGCAGTTTTGGGTTCGTGGTTTATGATCACAGGGATGGAATTGTGTTTGCTGCCAATGTGAGTCCAATAATTTATTTATTTATCATCAAAATTATTATTATGTTTAGTGTGATGATTTGGAAATGGTTCAGGGGGGTAATAAAGCAGTAGATTTATACTGGGGAATAGCGGCTGATGGCTCTGTCCTCATCTCAGACAATGTAGATTTCATGAAACCAACTTGTGCTAAATCATTTGCTCCATTCCCTCATGGTATATTGCCTCTCTCTCTCTCTCTCTCTCTCTCTCTCTCTCTCTCTCTCTCTCAAATTGTATGTATGTATGTATATGTGCAGGATGTATGTATCATAGTGAGAGAGGATTAAGGAGCTTTGAGGAGCCAATGAAGAAGATGAAAGCGATGGCAAGAGTGGATAGTGAGGGAGCACTGTGTGGAGCTTATTTTGCAGTGGATGCTTATTCCAAGGTTAATAACACCATGCCCAGAGTTGGCAGCCAAGCTAACTGCCCGACCTGGGGTTATTAAACCTTTTCCAAAACAAACCCATCCATCTTTTTTTTTTTTTTTTTTTTTATAAAAATTGCCCCTTTTTTATCTGAAGTTTTCCTTTTTTTTTAAAGGGTTTTTCGTTCTTTCCTGTAGCTCAGTATGTAAATGAGATGTCAGCTGAGTGTTGTACTTTGCAATGAAAAGTAATGATGTTATTAAGGTTTTCAATTATTTTATTGCAATAATCTTCATTTTTTTTATATAAATCCCCCAACCATCAACGCAACAGAAGGCAGCGACGGATGAAAATATATACACAATTATAAGAATGCCAACAAAATAAAATAATATATATATATATATATATATATATATAATTTGTATAAACTCAACTTTCACGAGTCAATCTATAAAATATACTCCCTCCGTCCCAGAGCAATTTGCAAGGGAGGAGGGGCACACAAATTAAGAAGAAAGTAGAATAAAGTAAAAAAAAATAGTATTTTGAGGGTTAATTTGGTAAAATTTTATGTAAAAAGTGAAAAAGTTAGTTGGATTGAGTGTAATGTGGGTCCAAAAAGTGAAAAAGTAATGACATTTTGTGTAAATATGTAGATATTGTGAGGGTGAAGTTTATAAAAGAATTTCTTTTTTTGGGCCTGCAAGTTCCTTTGGGACGTCCCAAAAAGGAAAACTTGCAAGTTCTTCTGGACGAAGTGAGTATTAATTAAATATTTTATTATATTTTTACTTCACTCAGTATTTATTCTTTCTCATTTTTTTATCATCATAAAATTAAAATTGTTATACTTAAATATTCAAAAGAAGACGAATTTTAAAATCCCTTAAATATTAAAAATTATTAATTTAGAAAAAACAATTTTTTAAAGTCACTTAAAATTAAAAAAAAATATATATGATGCTTGTTTAATGACGAAGAAATGGAATTGGATATTCATATAATCTTATGTCAAATCAATATATTATTATATTATTTAATTATTATTAGTTATTATGATAATAATTATGATAGCAAATAATGTATTATTTTATTATTAATAAATGAATTGAATAAAAATAAGAGAGAAAATATGTAGGTAAATAAAAATGGGAAAGAGAAATGAAATGTAATAATATATATATATAACAAACATGAATAAGTATTTGGATTAAGGATAGAATAAAAATAAGAGAGAGAATATGTAGGTTAAATAAAAAAAAAGGAAAAATAAAATGTAATAATGTTATTGTATAAAATTTTGTAAAAATAAGAAGAGAAAAATACAAATTGGTTTAACAAATTCGCACAAATTATAAAATGGTTTATGTGAAAAAGAAAACACTTCCGCACAAAATTTTATGAACCAATTTGTAAATATAGTAATTTTTTTGAACCAATATGTAAAGCACCCAAATAAAAATAATAGATATGAATAAGTATTTGGATTGAGGATGAAATTTGTCCATGGGAAGAAGAATTGTTCATCCACATCCACATCCACATCCACATCCACATTCACATCCACATTCACATTCACATTCACATTCACATTCGTCAATCCTTAACTAAAGGAGGTAGTAATGTAACTTTAAACAACTTTAATTTTAATTATCATTCTTCACATCCAAAACTATCATCCCCTGAGAATGCGCTGAGAGTTTCACATCATAAGCAACTAACAACCGCAAAAGATTCATTCTAAAAGTTACTCCCTCAATTCTAGAAATATTACTCCCTCTGTCCACCAAACTATTTAACACTTTTCTTTTTTGTTTGTCCACAAAAATTTTTTCCATTTCCTTATTTGGAAACAATCCACACTCACAATAAAATTTTGAACCCCACAATACTCATACTTTTCTCTTACTTTATCTATCATTTGAATATAATATTATTTTTCATTAAATTCCGTGCCCACAAAAAAATGGAAAAAAATTTCATGAACAAAGGGAGTATTATAGTAGAAGATTGACATAATATAGTAAGAAAACGAGAACACATGTGAGGTTGAACAAAGGAGGTGTATTTATTGATTTTACTTAATATAATTTTTGAAACAATCAACAATTACTTTTTGTAAGTCTCTACCACGTATCGTTCCTATTTTGAAACTCTACAAAACAGCTTCTATAATAGCTTTTTATCAAAAATTGTAAAAGAACTTTAAAAAAAAAAAAACAAATTTAGAAACTGTCTTAAGAGTTCTAAAACAGGCAGTCGTCTTTCCCCTGTAATATTTTTTTGTGTGCTGCCTCATAAAAGAAAAAGAAATCAGGAAATATTAAATTTGTGCGGTCATAATGGCCAAACATTTTAGTCTTATTAAAGGATATTTTAGTTTAAAATTATAAGAGCTGTATACAGTAAAAATATCGAATGTGGACGGCCATAGTCCAATGACACTGGGGAAAAGATCATAGAATTGCTACAATTTGAACAAGGCGAGATGCTGGGGGCAGCAATTTGCCACATTTAGACTCCAAGGACATCTTTGCTGCATTTTGTCTGCCTCATGTGAAACGCAGGCACCTCTTCCGGCAGCAGGGGTGCTTGAACCACGGTGTAAACCAACTTCAAAAAAAATGAGCCTCTTCAAACTCGATCCCTCACTCCAAGTCTACATATATCTGCATCTTGTCCAAAGAACAAAAGACCCCATCATCGTTATGTTTACAAATGGAATTAGAAATGATAATTGGGTGAGCGACCCTAGCGACATGTACAAAACTTTGCAAATCATCAAGTTTTACTTCACACTTCTTATGAAAGTGCCAAAACGGAAATATATAAAACAGATATCATAATGACGAGTGATCCAAGTCTTAATTTCAAAATGAGTAAACTAAATATGTACATAAAGCAGTACACCCTACGTCCCACACATTTTTTTCACACCCTTAAAAAGACAATAATTCACATTCATAAAAGTCAATAAAACACACTTTTTAAATTTATATTATTTAACTTCATACTCACATATTTAAAGAAAAAATTGTGTCATTCACTACTATGAAGAAATAGTTGGGACGGAGGGAGTATAATTTTGGCAGGTACATTTCACAGAAGCAACTGACCTCTAGCTCTAGAAGTGAGTCGTAAGTTTTCTTCTCTATCGTATCAAAAACTGTAATTCCGCTGATTTTCTGAATCCCAAGCTTAATAGCAATCAAATTCTGCATGAGAAAATTAAGGCATGGAGACAACAAGAAAGATTAGAAGAAACCCAGTGCACGAGATAAATAATGAAAAAGCTAACTGGAAACTAAGAAACCCAGTGCCATTTGAAAATCATTAAATCCAACAAAAAGGATTCAATAGAAGTGCTCGCATATCCGTTTAAACAATAATTTTAAGATAAATAATGAGAATTACCAACTGGAACATCAACGAGCTAAATGCTTGCACCTCTCCAAGAATCTGGACGAAAGCACCAATAATCAGTGAAAACACAACAACGTTGTACTGAAAGGTTTCAATATATTAATATGTTCACAATTGATTGTACAGCCAGTATTAAGGACTTAATGCAGAAGTGAATAAATAACAGATCTAACGAAGGTGGTCTTAGCAATTCTGGATGGATCACCATTGTCTGAAGACCATTGACCACTACAGCTTTCTCATCAAGTGAATCACCCTCTGATAACCATACTTCAAAGGGCCCCAAAACACGATCGGTCAAGTTTATTAGATTCAAACTCACCTACAAAATAATATATAATGTCATAACTCATAAATTCACTCAAAACAAGTGGTACATATACAGTGAATCTTATTTCTGCCTAAAATGCTCATGCAATCAGGTATTCACCTAGTTAGATATTAAACACGGCATCTTTGATCTTCGATAATTGCACAGAATTATGGGCATGATTTCATAGCCTTAAGTTATTAAAGCACTTCCAATGGAAAAACATAGAAGTGAAAAATTCAACTTGAAAAGGAAAACCGAAACTCTGAAGCAATTTTTAAAAGGTAATAGTTAATCAAGCTATTAGTTATTAAAGCAACCATACATGATAAAGAAATGATACTGCCATGAAAAGATCATGATATGTATAAAGCATATGGATAGACAAACAAAACAGAAAGCACCAGTCACAATTTTTCTAACATTTTTGCATGTACCGAGAAAGATTTTTCTAAGAGTATGGCAGGTGGCATTTCCACAGCATGCAACTCAATGTCCTTGCGAGTAACAGGCTGCCAAAAAAGTTCAACAATAATAAGAAAAATAATATGAGCTGGTCATGACAGAGAATATGTGGATGTAAGCAATTTAACGAGACGAGTTTAACAAGTTATTGGTTAAAAAAAAAAAAAGCATATGTTAATACTATCCTAACTGAACTCCAGTTTCAGTGTTATGCAGAGGATACCCAGAGGCAAAGATAATGGATAGTTGACTTGCATAAGAGACAAAATCACAGAGATTTGATTGATAATAAAAAAAGGAATAGATTGAGGCTATGGAAATGGAAAGGTCTTGATTGACTGTAATCTTTAATATCTTACTTAGAACATTTTCATTGCCTCACTTAGCAATTTCTTTTAAATACTTAGCATATTAGTATAAATGAAATAAAGTGTCTATCAATTGCACCAGGGGGCAGAACATATACGAATTACTATTATTACAATTGGCATATTTGCTGGGCAGGAGTAGTTCCTGAGAAGGAAGTTCTTCCCTCTATTTCTTGTTCTTATTTCCTTCAATTCAATAAATTCGAGAACCAAACCTTTCCTTTAACATATTTCAATATTGAGTTCTCACCAAAAGCTAAAGACTTTTTCCTTATAGTTATAGACTTATATGGCTGCTTATCAGATGTTAGCGACAGAACGGGAGATCAGTTTAACATAGACCAACATTTTAAAGAGTATTTTCCGAATCAGAATGACAAGCTAAAAAACTCAACTTACATTACCAAGTATATGTTGAGTTTGCAGGCGACCAGGTTCACCCAAATTGGTACGCCATGTTATCTGAAGTTTACCGAGAATCTTGCTGCTCTCGACTTTAAATTGAGAGCTATCAGGTGATGAATATTTTAATTGATAGAGATAGTTATAAATTCCTCCCCCAGATCTGATGAGAATGGGTTCTTTGAAAGGTTCTCTGTAATGCAAAGAATAATGTCAATATGGCAAGTAAAAGACATAAAATAAAAAAATAAAAAAAACTTTATGACTTGAGTAACTGCCAATTAAAAGATGTTTCCATGACACCTTGTCGAGGAATTAGGTTCTATATGCTCAGCAGCTTTCAGCACTATTGCACTCCAGTGTTGCGAAGGCTCAAACTCAACTTGGTCCATGTACAGGTGAGATTTTGTATGGTTTTCTATGCAAGCTTCCAAAAAGGTGGTGTCCTGGTGAAGGGTAATTTCACCATCATGAAGAGGGAAAAAGTTCTTACGAAGAATGAGTATTCATAGATGTGACAGATAATGTAACATTTTGTTTCAAGTTTCTTTTTTTTTTTTTTTTCTTTAGGGGGGTTGGGGTGGTGTTGTAAAAACAGGGTATGTGAATACTTAATTACTATGCAGCTTCAAGTGATGTGGACAAAATTAGATCTAGCCATCCTAAAGTCTGACAACATAACTGCAGATTCTGCATTGTCGTTTAATTATCTTATAGATAAATATAAGCATGATTAATTAGTTTAAAGGACTTGAAGTTACAAGCTAAAGGTTCAACCAGTCCTGACGCACCTTTACATTGCGAACCTGCAAAAAGGAAAAGTAACTATCACATTGACAAAATTATAAAGATGTGTGAACTTTACGCACACACATATTAATCAGCAAGACATGCACAGCCTGATGAAAATATTTATCTAGGGGAGTACCTTAGTCCGAACAGAGAGTGGGTTAGAAACCATGAACTTAAAAAATTGTGGGAGATACTTCCTCTCACTGTCTCCATCGGTGTAAAGTGCTGTACACACCAACCTATTGTGTTGATGGAAAAAAATCACCATCCAAGAGTTAGAATACTGTCTGTCAAAACGCATTTGTTTAGTTTGAAGCCTTTTGAATGAATTTGCTTACGTGTGGGCACCAAGTTCCTTCACATCATGTTCCACAATGAAATCATAACGGCCACCAGCACGTATTGATTCAACAGGTGATTTTGATGTATCCAAAAGCAGTAGCCTCTGCTTCTCTGTTTGAATTTCGGCCTATTTGATAATAAAAGTTGAAGTTAAAGTTTGGATTTTGATTTCTGAGTTGCAACTAGCAGGTAAGAGGATTGGTTGGATTCAGGGAAGAGCTAAAGAATCTGAATGCAAGAGATCTGTTTAACAGAAGCAATGCAATAAAAAAGAGAATTCAAAAACCAATGGTCATTGGAGAATGTACCCTCATCCCTGGAATACATTAATAGCTGATACTAGAACCCAAAAGAGTAACAAAAGAATCTCAATGCTGGACGAGAAATATTATGTGAGAACTGTAGAAAGTGATCCCCGGACAAGTGACCCGTTAAGCCACAACTCAATATAATTTGCCCGCAACTTGAATTACTTGATCTAAATGGAAAGGAGAAAACTAATTGAAGGAAAGGTGGTTCTCTATAAGTTTCCACGGCATGTCAAACTATTGAACACCGAACTATTGAAGCATGAAATAATCCTTGTCTACACAAAAAGAAGATAACAAATACACATTTCAATTGTTTTATATGTTGCCAATTTGCCATGGCATGTCGAACTTCTGAACAGCAGAAAAACTCTCTCTCTCTCTCTCAACGCACACAAACTCACATTACACAGTTCAATTGTTTCAAACTTGAAACTCAAGTGCCTCCAGTTCACACAGACAAATCATTCAAACAACAATAGATGCGTAGCATCAAATAAACGTAAGTTTTACCTTAATTACAACGTCCCGGACTTCAAAATTGGAGCTGTTGTTGATGCTTATATAACTGCAAAACGTCTCCCCCAGATATATGGCTCTAATGGGATGAAAACACAATACTCACTTCCATTAATTACAGTTAAAATTGACAAGACAAAGAATTACTTTCGCTCACGAGAAAGTACAGCCTGAAACAGCATATTATAAAATATAAAAAGGTGTACGTATATACGTGTATATACCCAAAGGCTTGGGGGAGAACGAGGAGGCCGGGGAGGCCAAGTGAGTCGGTGGAGTGCTGGAGGAGGAATCTGCTGCGGTAGCTGAGATCGGAGGGATCTACGCCCGAAGAGCTTGATTGGCTACTAAGAAGACGATTTAGGTTAGACGCCGCAATTGGATCGTCGAATAGGTCCTCGCCGAAGAGGAGATCGCAGGGGTCGAATTTGAGAGGCGAGGTTTCAACGTGAAGCGTTGGACGGCATAACCGCATCACCCTGAAAGCCAGCGAGTGCGCCGACTGCTGCGCGCCGCCGCCGCCGCCGCTCATTTTTGTCGTTTGATTGAGTTATCGGAGTTGCTGGTTTGATTCTCTGCGGGGGTGCGAGCACTCGGCAGAGAGCTAAGGGTCAGAGGAGATGGTTGACTAGAAAGCGCATTTACTGCCACAACGTTTTTTCGGATTTAGAATGACGGTTTAATATTTTATACACTACATTATACTCCCTCTATCCTATAGGCTGCGTTTGCTAAGTGGGGATAAGGTGAGACAAGAGTTTTTACATTTTAAATCAGTTGTTTGGTATATAGTAGAAGAATTTTCTGATTCGTTACTGTTCACGAATTGGAAGTTGTAATATACTACCTCCGTTCTAAAACTACTTTCAAGTGGACGTCCCAACTCTTCTTTCACACACCTAAAAAGAAAACTTTTTACACTCACAAAAGTCAATAAAATACATTTTTTCTTATTTTATTATTTAACTTTACACTCACATACTTACTTTTTCTTAATTCGCGTGCCCGGAACTACTATGAAAATACGGGACGGAGGGAGTACATTTTTATCTTCATTTCTACGGTTACCATCGTAATAGGTATCTTACCTAGGTGGTATTAGAAATAAATTGTTAAGTAGTTGAGATAAGGAATTGAGAGAAATGTTTTTACTCATATATTAACATATATATTTCCTACCAAACACCAATAAAAAAATTATATCATTAAAAATAAATATTAAATTACACCAACTACTTTCTATCAAACAAAAATTCAAAAAAAATTACTTTTAAATATTTGCTATCAAACACTGAGATTTAATATAAATCTCTCACTTAATAATTAAAATTTCACTACTACGGATTAATTTTTTACATACTACCAAACGTAGCCTTATATGTTAATCATTGCTTTTATAGATAAAAGTAAAATAATTATTAATAATGTGATAATAAAAGTGATAAAATAATAAATAAAAAAGTATATAAAGTAAGTAAATAATAATAAAAAAATAAATAGTAATTCTAAAAAGTAATAAAAAAGTAAATAAGAAACATAAAATGAAAAGAATGAAAATGACAAAATGAACAACATACCATTAGTCACAAGGGAGACTACTCTATATTTCACTCCAACCCCTTATTTCACCATCAAAATGATTTCAAATATTAATATCATGAGTAAGAGAGTGCACCAATTACACCGTGCAGCTCAAGTTCATTTTTAAAAAGCTGCACAATTTATTATTGAAAAGTTACACAAATTATTACTGAAAAGTTACACCATTAAAAATACATTTTTCAATAATAACAAGTGTAACTTTTCAATAGTATTTTATATAACTTTTTAAAAATGAACTTGAGTTGCACAATGCAACTGGTGCATATAAGACTAAGCGTAATATCATACTCCCACCCATATTTAGAGGAAAATGTTTATGAAAAATATCATAAGTAAAACGTCAACGAATAATTTTATGAGTTTTAACGTATTACTAGGATTAAATATTATTGTATTTATTTTTATTAGATAATAAGATATTTAGTATGTGGTTATTATACGAATTACAAATATAAATTAAACGAAAAACACAAAAAAATATGGAAAGAGCTAAAACCTTGAAGATGGAGAGTTGTATTTTTTTGTAGTTTATGGAGAGTTATGAAGGAGCCTGTACTATGAGGAATGAATTCTCTCTTTATAGAATCTTCACATCGACCTAAAACTAAAAGACATCTCAATTTTATATTTTAAAATTAGAGTCATAACTCCCAGTAATTATAGTATGCAACATGTAGTGAAATTTGAAAAGAGAGAAGTATATATTTCCCAATGAAAGTTTTTAGTTTGTTCCATAAAAGTTTGCATACGCTCAAAGTAGAAATATTTCTTTAAATCTCCACCCTCAAAATTTCTATCTCACATACTCCAACATACATATTTTACACATTATACTTTTTTTTAAAAAATTGTGTCCTCAAAAGTACCGCAGACTTTTGGGAAACGGATGTAGTAATTATTATTTAAAATAAACTTGAAATTTTGGATTCGGGGCATAATATTTAAATGAGATAAAGAATGAATTTTCTGTTTAGTAATTTTATTTTTATCGGTTAGTTGATAGTAGTTAGAAGTTAGTTCACCAAGTCCCAAACACTTCAAGAATTATCTCTAAATCAATCTTATATCTCCCTTAATTTGTTCCAAGAGGGAATCGAATCCAGATCACTCACTCAAGTGAGGAGCCCAATGGCAATGACCGGTGAACTAACCTAGGGGTGTAAATGAGTCGAGTCGTGCCGAGTAGTGTTGAGCTCGAACTCGACTCGAAAGCAATACTCGAAACTTGAAACTCGATTCAAACTCGATCGAGCTTGATATTTTTAGCTCGAGCTCGACTCGGCTAAGAACTCGACGAGCTCGACTCGATAATTTTATTTTTTTAATAAAATAAAATATTAATATATTTTAACTCTTTTTTAATCTAAAATTCAAGCTCGGCTCGGATCGATAACTTTATTTATACATAAAAAATTGATGAAAAAATATTAAATATTGTACAAGCTCGATTAGGTTCGCAAGACTCCCGAGCTGAGTATTTATAAGTTCGAACTCGAGAGCTACTTGAGTAGCTCGAGCTCGAACTTGACTCGATTTGGTTCGAGTTGATTTCAATCTTTTTACGAGTCGAACACGAGTAAATTGCGAATTGGCTTGACTCATTTATACCCCTGATCTAACCCAATTCATTCAAATATACCCTCTTATGCAGCTAGGTCAATGAGCATCAGCCACAGAATGAACGTCACATCTGTTCATAAAATTATACTACAAAACAAGAGTGATCTCCAGTACAGTTAAAGCTCAACGTACTACTGCTCGATACAGCCATAATATTATCTGTCCATAAGGCAAAATGGAAACATAAACAAACAACAAATCATAAATATAAAGGAAAATCTGGACTCCTCTAACCACAGACACCAAAGAGTACGCAATCGGGACTTAGCAGCATTAGCTAGTTGGCTGCTCACTAGCAGGAGCAACAGGTTCTTCTGATGCTTGTGGAGCACCATTAGAATTGTCTTTTGGTTTAGCTGCTGCGTCCCCCTTTTCCCCAGATTGAGGTTCCTTTGCATCTTTTGCCTTTTTGCCATCCTTGGCTAGAGGGGCGGGTGGGGGTGGTAGCATGTGGGGTGGAGGATTGTGCTTCAGCTTCACCAATATCCCGCGCATCCTCGAAAGCTCTGTTGGTTTTCCGGGTTTCGGGCCTTGGACGACGGTGATAGATGGTTTTTTATCTTGATCCTTCTTCTTTCCCCTCTTCTCTATATTGGGCACCTCATACGGAATGAGATCTGCTATGGCTTTCCAGTACTGTTTATCAGCCTCTTTGTGGAATTTTTCTTGACTTTCCAAGAATAACTGGGTAAAATTGAATCAGGATAATGATGATGCACGCTTTATAACTACTGTAATAAGTTCTATCAAGGCTTGATATGAAAACTATCAAACCTTCTCTTTCTCTCTGTTGGTGGTCTTGTTTGTCTCCACGTTAAGCTTTCTTTTCTCGTAAAAACCTACTTTGAACTCTTCAGCTTCTACAATAATTTGGTTGCGCATCTCCTTTTCCCTCGCTTCCTTCTCTTCCAAACGAATCGCATTTAGCCTGCAAGAAATAATCGTAATAAAGGAAAAACAAATTCCGTTGCGCAATTTAAAATATATAAAAAAAATTAAAATTGGTCAATTGCTAATGTAAAGTTTCTCCTTGATGAGTACAATCCTGAAGGTGGGGTGTCTCAGGTCCCATTTCCATTTCCCCGTTTCATGTTTTCAACACTCTTAAGAAAATTGATCTTATTTTCTGAAGACTGTCAAAATGTGCATTTCAATTCTGTGAACATTCATGAATGAGCTTCTCGGCATTGATTATGGTCCCAAACATCCAATCAAAAAATAACCTTACAACCGGCTTTCAGTAAATTTAACAATCCTACTCTGTTTAGCAAATTAATATAATATGGTCACATCATGTAATTTATTATTTATATGGTTATTCAAGTGTTTAATGGGAAACATATTCCATATCTTAACATTACTACTATCCTCATAATATTGAGATTTGAGAAGATATTGTGTACGACGGTCTGAGATCAGACAAATCATAATTAAAATGTATTTGTATCCACGAACTCATTTTTATGCTTTTTATGACTAATTGTCTAACTGATGAATTTTGATTGTCTCACTTACAATAGAGTGTCTATAATTTTTGGTTTTACCAAGTGAAAGCACACAAATATATCAACAAATGATACATGCAAAGGGAACAAGATATGAATGCAAAAACCACATCTTGCACAAGACAAACATATTTACTAACTAAATAGCAACTGCGCTACAACATAAGCAAACATGATTGATGCATGAAATAATGTAACTCAATGAAATTATTTTTCTCACTTTCAACTTCACGCTAGTGTACATTTCATACCTTTGTTAACCATTCTACATGAATTGTGTAATAATTTAGCGAAGTCTTATCTCATATCTTAAATGAATTCTATATTTTGTGGATTATTCCACTAACATGTGAATAGCATACATTAATTATTTTATTTTCCAACCGTTTTCTAGGATATGCACGGGATAAACCCAATTCTTGCACAATTGCAAAGATGTAAAAAATGTTGGCAAATCTAATGAACAAAGGGAGTGTAACTGTAGACAAAGAGGTTTGAACTCGTGGTCCTTGGTCGCTGTGCTCAGAGCCTCACATATTCTACAAACTCATACACGCCTGAGGCTAATGAAAAGCTTTTCTTTCTATTTACCTGTTCTCGTTTTAACACTATTTCCTAGTATTTAAACAATTAATACTTCAACTTTTGTGATCACAACAATAAAAAGTATGGATAGAGCTGACGCCTGATTAGGAAACCATTTAATTAGTTCGTTCTGCAAATCATGGTATCCTCAAATCAAATTAATGGTCAATCATTCTCATTCTCCTCAAGTAAATGCGTTTTCCTATCCAAGTCAAAATCAATTATGACAACAATCCCCCTTTTTAATTTTTAAATCAATCAGACAAATTAAGATATCCAGAGTGCCATAATCTAAGATTTATTGGCAACTAATCAATTATGCAAAGAATCCCTCGATTTTTAAAGCTTTTAACAAGGGGCAAAAACTCATGTGAGATCTGAGTAGCTGATTAACTGGAGATTTCCATAACAGAGTTCAATTTTACCTGACAATTCTACATATCAAAATTCAAAATTCAAATCCAACAAAAGATCTCAACGAAATTAGAAAGATAACAAAATTAAGTTACCATATAAAATCAATCAATCCCTAACGAAATACAAAGAGGCAGATCCGACTGTATGTAAACAACAGAAGATGAACCAGTAGAGAATTGAACTTAAGAAGCCTCACCTCCTCCACTCGCGAAGGGCGAATCCTTCCTCTTGCATCTCATTAGGCGGTGGAAGGACCGGTCCATCCGAGTTGAAGTCTTCCCCTAAGTCGTACGGCGAACTTCCATTGCCGTTCGCGATCGGAACTGAGCCGGAGTGTTCGAACGATTCAGTATTCGACTCGAAACCAAATGGATCGGAGCTGTTCACGCTCTCCACTGGGACTTGCTCGGACTCCACGTACTCCGGCGAGAAATCTGCGCCAGAGTAAGGTGGAGTGTCGGCGGAGGAAAAGGCGGTGTAAGAGCCGTCATAGCCGGTGTTTCCGTCGTAGTCAAAAGGACGAGCTGAGGCGTCGTCGAACGATGCCATCACTTTCTCTCTCTAGAAATCACTGAATTTTCTCTCTCGAAGTTGTATTTTGTTATTTCTTTGTAGCTTCAGTATAGGGTGCGCCTCTGTCTGTGTGTGGGACGTTGATTTAAATGACGTGTCTATATTTGCATTCAAAGTAAGGCAAGTTATTTAAGATATTTAGTAAGCTGTTTTCGACTTCTACTAAATGGGTATACGCACTTTTTTTTTTTTAAATTGGGAAAACTCAATTTTTTTTTTAAAAATAAATGTTTTATCACTGTTTAGTATTGATTAAAAATAGACCCTTAGTTACATAAAAATTTGAGACACATTCATATAAATATTTGAAGGGGTAAAATAGTAAGTATCATATTAAAAGTGGATCCTAAATTGGATTGAGCTGAATTTGGTTTTTTTTTTTTTTTTACAATTGTAATTTCAAGTTTTTTCGCTCCCAAATATGTTACAATTTGGACAAATATGTATTACAATCAGATTAAATATTTTTTTTACCTGTATTCATTTGTTTTTATAGAAATAACATTTTTTCATACAATCTAATAGAAAAAATGTGTGTTATTATAAGATAAAATACTTTTTTTCCATAAATATTTATGAAACATTTTACTTTTGTATTATATGTAAAAATTACTTATTATATAAAAATATATATAAAAAGAAGGGTGACTTACTAATAGGACCTAATTACATAGACATAATACAAGTAAGGACTCATATTGTTGATATGGCGAACTAATACGTCGGTTTCAGAAATAATCCCCAAGGTTTGTCAGGTCACCAGAGCCCATCCGAGCTGGAGAAGGTCCAGAGCTCGCCCGTCTGTGGGTACACCAAAGCTCGCCCGATACCCTGGAATCTGGTCAAGGCTCGGGAGCTCGCCCAACCTACCGAAGCTCGCTAGGAGCTCGCCCATGAGCTCACTTGTTAGTCAATAGGACCCCGATGGCGCGCTCTTTTTTCCTCCGTCCGGTTTATCCACAAGGGTGGTTTACGGCGAGGTTTTTAATGAGGCTCATCTAGTCTAAGGCATAGTAGTAGGACGAGGCGTGATAGGGGAAACAGTGTGAGAGATCGAGACGAGGGTAAGGAACCCTCGTCAACACCGGAAGCCACATAGGCTCGTAAGGTGTCGTCTCACACTCACACACCTATAAATAAGACATCTCTTGTACTATTCAGGGAACTCTCTCACAATTCTGAAAATCAATACAACTCCTATTACAGTATTTCTCTCTCTAAGCTCTTCTCTCTCCCTCCACAAGAACACAAAATCATAAGATTATTGTTTGGTAGAATTAATTCGTTGTAAAGCCACATAAACAAACATCGATTAGTAAATTCTATCAACAATTTGGCGCTAGAAGGAGGGCCTCGAACCTGAAAAATTAAAAATCTCAAGAACGAAAAAGTTAGGGTTTGGTTGAAGGTTTGAAGATTCGAAGGTGTTCTTGATAAAACTCGAGAACACTTGAAGATACACACACACCTTCATCCCTTGAACGAAGAACCCAGATTTTCGGACAAAAACCCGAGTCTTCGGATTTCACAAAATCGATCCGGAACAAGTTTTCAAACGCGCGCGTGCACACGAATAAACTGAATTTCGGATAATTCGTCACACGCGAGGCTAGACGAAAACTTGCACAGCTCCGCCTAAGCTGGACGACCACCACTCCGGCGACCTCCACCACTCCGGCAACCTCCCTCCACTCCGATGCCCTTCAGCAAGTTACCCCCTCCGAAACCCAAAAATGGCTAACACTCGAGCCGCCAAGGGACAGGCCTCGGCAGCTGCGGGAAGGTCTAAAGGGGGCGATCGAAACCAGGCCGAGGTGGAGACCTCACGCCAGGTGGTGGAGACATCACAACCACCTCCCCAGAAGAGCACCGCAGCTCCGCGACCTCCGCGAGTTGCGGTGACCCAGGAAGACTTGGCCCCCGCCCTGAGGGACCTGGTCAGCAATCCTGACGAGCTCCAACGCACCATCGCGACCCTACAGAGGTTGCAACAACGACAGCAGGACGAACTCGCCCTGGTACCCCAACGAGTTCCAGATGCCGAAGCCCGAGAGCAAACCAGGCCCACTCAAGGCACCCAGACCAGAGGGGACTACAGCATACTCCCCACCGAACAGGAGGCGAGTTCGGCACAAGCCCGCCAGTGTAGGGAGAGGACTGGTAAGGCCAAAATGGTGGAGGAGGGTCCTGCTCCCTACACGGGAAGGGAGTCGGCATACACCGGGGCATCTGGCACCCACCAATCACAAAGGAGGGAAGTCCTCCAAGGCCGCCTGGGCCCAAGATACGAAGAGAATGAGCGTACGGTGGCCCCAGCTGCGTCCCATGGGGACTCCGATCAGCAGCCACGTAGATCAGCCCACGAAAGGCTGAGGAGACCCGCCACTGACCGACTGGGCCCCCACGGCGGATGCCAATTCCAGCCCGTCACTGAGAGGTCACCCCAGAGTGAGGCACCTCGGGGACGTGCGTCCGTGAGACGCACAACCTTTGAGCACCCTCCGCCGGAGGTGACCCGAGATGATGAGCTGACCTCACTGAAAAAGGCCGTTGAAATACTACAAGCACAAGTAGCAGCCAAGTCTGGCGGACCTGATGCCACGGCTCTCCCCACCTCTCCATTGGCACCTGCCATCCTCCGCGCATCGGTCCAGAAGAAAATTCAATTCCCGGTGATGTCCGCATATGAGGGCGAATCAGACCCGAAAGTCCACCTGGCCAAGTACGCGGACTTCATGATTTCGGTCGGCGCCACCGACTCCACCCAGTGCCGGAACTTCCCGCTGACCCTAGGGGATCGAGCTCATCGATGGTTCTCTTCACTCGCCCCGGGATCAATCTGCTCATTTGGCCAACTCTCACGGGAGTTCCTGGCCCACTTCTCTGGGTTCGGATCTTACCTTACCCAGAAACACCGACTCGCCAACATCCACCAAGGCGAGGGTGAGACCGACCAGCAGTACCTGGAAAGGTTCGACAAAATTCTGCTGGAAGGCGAGCCGGTAAGCGAGGATACCAAGGTCGTCGCAGCGATGGCCGGACTCAGGAGGGGCACCGACCTCTGGAAGGAAATGCACCTCGCATGTCCCAACACTTATAGTGAATTCCACCACAAGGCGGGGGTGTTTGTGGCTATGCAGGAGGCACTACTGAAAGAAGTTGGTGCCCACGAAGAAAGGAAGCCCTACGGGAAGAAGTCCGGGGGCGCCTACAAAGCTCCCTGGAACTTGAAGGCCTTTGGCGAGGGAGACGAGCTCAAAGAAAAGCTTAATCAGGTCCTCACTGTCTCCGTTGACCACGTCTTCACTGCTGTCAAAGGCAAGGCCATGCTGGAGGAGCCAAGGCGGATCCGCCAGGACCGCACGAAGCTCAACCCCAATAAATTCTGTGCCTACCATCAGGCCATCGGCCACTTCACCAGCGAGTGCCGAGACCTCCTCAAGCAACTCTGGAAATTTTACGAGGAGGGGAAATTGGCCGAGTTCCTGAAGAAGGCCCCAGCTAAGAGACCGAGGTTCGAGAGGAGGGCTACCTCCGATGACGAGGAGGAGGAAGCAGACCAACCTGGTCCCCATCACAGACGGAGGGCACCTCCCCAACCTCAGCAAAACATGGAGCCTACTCGGGAACTCTTGGTTCTTGAGGAAGAAATCGGAGCTGCAGGAGGTCTCCAGGACGGGGGATCCTCCATATCCAAGAGAAAAAGGAAGGCCGAAATCCGGGACATAAACCAAGTCCAGGAGGGCAGCTTCGGCCCCAGGACCGTCTCACAGCTTACTGATGAGCTGACGTTCTGCGCGGCGGACTTGGAAGGGGTACTGATGCCCCACAACGACTCGTTGGTGATAATCGCCAACATCATGAACGTCCGAGTTCACAGGCTACTTGTGGACACCGGCGCATTCACCAACATCCTCTTCAAGTCCACTTTGGATGCCTTAGGTGATTTCGAGTCGTACCTGGAACCTAGCAATGCTAGGATAGTGGGGTTCGGAGAAGCTGTAACCGTCCCCCTAGGTAGTGTTAGGTTGAGCGTCCAACTTGTATCGGCCGAGGACCCCGAAAGGAGACTGACTAGGCTCATAGATTTCCTAGTTGTCGACCAGCAGTCCTCCTACAACAGGTTCCTTGGCCGCCCTTTTATTAATGAATTCAAAGCGGCGTGTTCGACCTACTACTACTATTTAAAATTCCCAACTCCAAAAGGTGCCGGAACTATAAAAGGTAACCAAAAAAAGGCCCAAGAGTGTTTACTCCAAATCAAAGATGGTCGGGTCAAGAAGTCCGTTACACAAGTCCACATCCTCGAAGGGGACGTACAGATCCCTGCAGACGAGCCAAACATTCTAGACGTCATCTTAGTCGAAACTGAGATGATGGAGGTAGGCGATTTGTCAGAAATCAACCAAGGCATTGGACCTGTGCAAGACACACAACCGACACCAATGGAGGACTTGGGAGAAACCCAAGTGTTGAGACATGCGCAAGGGTCGGTACCTGCGCAGGGACAGCAGCCTACTCCCATGGAGGTTGCTGATGAGGCCCAAGGTGGGGGACCTGCGGGAGGTCAAGAACCAACACCAATGGACGTTGACCCAACTCCCCAAGTCACCACACCATCCCAAGCTAACAAACCACCGGAGGTGTTCACAGCTGACGAGCTCGCCCAAGCTGAGAGCCAACCCGATGACCTCGAACCGCGCATAGGCCACGAGCCCGCGCAGATGTCACAAGGGGAGTGGGATGAGTTCATCAGCGACCCGAGGTGAAAAAGTCAGAAGAGAAAAGCAACCCCATGGAAGAGTTGACGACACTCCCGGTGGACCCGAAAAGGGACTTAGAACTTTTTATCGGTTCTGAGTTACCTGAACCGTACCGGTCGAGGATGGAGCTCTTCTTGATGGCCAACCTGGACGTGTTTGCCTGGTCTCACGAAGACATGACGGGGATCCCGTTGGAACATGCTTGCCACAGACTTAACATAGATCCGACAAGGAGACCCGTACGCCAAAAGCGAAGAAAGTATGGACCAGACAAGTACGCAGCTCTAACAGTTGAGGTGGAGAAGTTGTACAACAAGCTCATCAAGGAAGCTTTGTGTCCGCAATGGGTCGCGAACCCCGTCCTGGTGAAGAAACACAATGGGACGTGGAGACTCTGCATTGACTTCACAGACCTGAACAAAGCATGCCCGAAGGACAACTTCCCACTACCTCACATTGACCAGCTGGTGGACAGCACTGCAGGCCATGAGATGATGACATTCATGGATGCTTTTGCGGGCTATCATCAAATAGCTCTACACCCAGATGACCAGGAACACACGGCATTCTACACTAACAAGAACATGTATTGCTGGGAAAGGATGCCGTTCGGACTCATCAATGCCAGAGCTACCTACCAAAGATTGGTGAACAAAATGTTCGACCAACACATTGGCGAATCCATGGAGGTGTACGTGGACGACATAGTTGTCAAGAGTTTGAGAAAGGAGGACCACCTGGGCCACCTGAAACAGACCTTCGACATACTGCGCCACTACAACATGAAGTTGAACCCCAAAAAGACCAGCTTCGGCGTACACTCTGGGAAGTTCCTGGGGCACCTAGTTAGCCAGCGGGGAATTGAGGTCAACCCAATACAGGTCCAATGCATAATCGAGATGGGTATACCCGACTCCGTCCAAAAAATTCAAAGGCTGACAGGGTGCATGGCAGCCCTGAACAGATTCATCTCCAGGTCCGGCGACCGAAATCGTCCATTTTTCGAGGCAATTAAGGCAAACACACGGAGATATAAAGAGGCGGCAAAAGCCAACAAGCTCCACCTCAAAAACCACTTCGTTTGGACAAGTGAATGCCAACGAGCCTTCGAAGATATCAAAACATACTTGGCGGATACACAGGTTCTGTCGAAGCCAATACCTGGAGAAAAGTTGTATCTGTACCTAGCCGCGTCGGAGGTGGCCATCAGCTCCGTCCTAGTCCGAGAAGAGGCAAAAACACACCTACCAGTGTACTACGTGAGCTAAGTCTTACATGAAGCTGAGTTGCGGTACACCCCAACAGAGAAGCTGGCTTATGCACTGGTGATGAGTGTTAGAAAATTGAGGCCATACTTCTTTGACCATCCTGTAGAGGTGCTGACAACGTTCCCACTGCGTCAAATACTACAGCGCCCAGACACTGCCGGACGCCTGCTGAAATGGTCACTGGAGATCAGCCAATACGTTATAACCTACGCACCCCGAACAGCGATCAAGGGACAAGCACTCGCCGACTTCATCGTCGAGCTAACTTTCCCACAAGATCCGAAGAGGGGGCGTATGGCTCTGTGGCATCTCTACGTGGACGGATCATCAACTAGCATGGCAGCAGGCGCCGGCGTGGTCCTGATCAGCCCAGACAGACAAGTCTTCACCTTCGCAATTTGGTTCGACTTTCGAGTAACCAACAATGAGGCGGAGTATGAAGCGTTGATAGCAGGACTTAGGCTATCATTAGCTGTGGGGGCAACCAATCTTCAAGTTTTCGGAGATTCCCAGCTAATAATATCCCAAGTCCGGGGGGAATATGAGGCAAAAGACCAGCAGATGATGACCTACCAAAAGATAGCCGCACATTTGATCTCGATGTTACACAAGTTTACATCAATCAGATACCGCGGCTAGAGAACACACAAGCAGATGCTCTAGCCCGGCTAGCTACTAGCAACGGCGAAGCCGAATTCACGGAGGTTGTGATCACCACACTAAAAAACCCCTCGACGTCCGACTACAAAGTAAATCAAACCTCGAGCGGGGGGCAGGAGGACAGTGAAGGTGGTGAAGATTGGTGCACTCCAATCCAAAAATACCTAACGGATGGAACAACCCCCGTGGACACCTGGGAAGCTAACCAGTTAGTAAAGCAAGCTGCCAGATATACACTGTTTGACGGTCAACTCTATAAACGTGGATTCTCTCTACCCCTACTCAAATGCCTAACTAAGAAGCAGGGGTCCGAAGTGTTAGAAGAAATTCACGAGGGAATTTGTGGGAGTCACGCTGGGGGGCAAGCATTGGCATATAAGACGATCAGACAGGGCTACTACTGGCCCACTCTTCGCAAGGATGCCATCAGCTTCGCTCGAAGGTGCCGAAAGTGCCAACTTTTCGCACCTAACATCCACTCCCCAGCCAACCAGCTTAAGTCTGTTTTCAGCCCATGGCCTTTCGCGAAATGGGGTATCGACTTGATCGGCCCATTTCCACCTGGCAGGGGCGGGGTAAAGTTCGCTGTCGTAGCAGTAGACTACTACACTAAGTGGGCTGAGGCCGAAGCTCTCACAACCATAACCCAAGAAAGGATGATCGGCTTCATTTGGAAAAACCTGATCTGCAGGTTTGGACTCCCGCAGTCGATCATCACTGATAATGGAAGGCAGTTCGACGGACAGAAGTTGAGGGACTTCTGCAGTTCATGGAACATCAAGAAGCACTACTCAACTCCATATCACCCCCAGTCGAACGGCCAAGTCGAGGCGGTGAACAAGATCCTGAAACACATACTGAAGCTCTGCCTCGAAGAAAAGAAGGGGAGCTGGGCAGATGAACTCCCGGAGGTCCTATGGTCCTATAGAACTTCCTATAGGGCCAGCACCGGAGAGACCCCGTTTGCCCTAGCCTTCGGGACTGAAGCCGTAGTACCGGTTGAAGTCCAGAACAAGACTTGGAAGGTGGTGGGATACGATGAAGAGAAGAACGATGAAGCCTTGGCAGTAGAAAATGATCTGATCGAAGAGACCAGAGCTTCATCAGAAATGATAAACGCCACCTACAAGCGCAGAGCGGAAAAGTATTACAACTCACAGGTCCGAGACCGAAAATTCAAGGTCAGAGACCTGGTGTTAAAGAAGAAATTGATGGCCCCACCAGGTGTATTCGGTTCGAACTGGGAAGGACCATTCCGGGTCACCACAGCCTGGCCAAATGGCACCTACGATCTAGAAGACACAGAAGGCAATGCTTCATCATACACCTGGAGCTCGGCACATCTAAAAAAGTTCTACCAATAGACTAGAATCCTGTAATAGACTAGTCGAAGGTTTGCATCAGAAGTGTAGATGGCAACCGATGTAAATTACGTTGCTGTGAAAATTTAGAAAAATTCCCAAGTGTTTGGACCTGTGCAGCTCCCCAACCAGGCGAGCTGCACCTGGTTGCCCACTACTCCTGGTAGCTCGCCAAACCTAGCTCGCCCACTTGCTAAAAAATTTGCAATGCGCAAGGACCAAGGTCCCAAACGTTGTAATTAAATAGCTCGAAGGCAAAGGCCAAAGTGCCCAAGGTCGCGAAGGTACCCTTCTTAAAGGGTTGCTAAGCACCTACTGCCACAAGTTAGAAAAATTCACGAAAAAGACAGAAACGTCTAAGGCAAAGTTCATGAAACCCAATGGTCCAACGTGAATCAATCGAAGTGCAGTTCGCCGTCCTAAGCGGTCTAAGATGAACGATTCGCGGCCCGTAAGTGGCGTAAGACGAAGAATACGCACTCTCAAAACAGAGGTACAATTCGTAGTCGAAAGTGACGTAAAACGAACGATTCGCTTCTCAAAGTAGAATAAGACGAACAATTACGTACCAGGAAATAAACAAGAACGAGCTATTTTAAGAAATTATAACGTAAAAGCGCAAAAACATAAATGAAAAAAGTTGGACAAAAAATGCTCAACTTATATTCAAAAGGATACTTAAGAGATTTTCAAGCCAAAAATATACTTGAAAAAATCCTAAGTATGAGTAGTGGTGCTGGCCACAAAGGCCGACCAGCTAGCCGTCTTTGAATTACAAAAAGCTCCTTCTGGGCGAGCTGCACGTGCCCGGCGAGCTAAATCTACTTGGACAAAAAGTAAAGACTACAAAAATGGAGCTCCTTCTGGGCAAGCTCTGCAACCCGGCGACCTACTACAACTTGGAAAATGTAAACTAAGCTAAGAAAGCAGTAGTAATGGGGGCCTAAGACTCGGGGTCGGCGATCTCTGGAGTGGGGACGACCTGGCGGATAGGCATGGCGAGCTCGGCATCAGGAGTGATATTTCCTGAGAGTCCGCTTGTGCCGAGCTCGCTGATGTTTATCATTGCGTCCCCACAGACCTCCTGCATCTGCTCCATGGTTGGCGGGGCCTCACCTCCAACATCCCCCTCTGCACCTTCAGTCTCTTGGGCGAGGTCGGCAGTCAAGACCTGCTTCGTCTGGATAATGTTGAATTTTAGACGAACAGCGTCGAGATTGATCCCATAGCCCGCGAGGTCCCCGATGTTCAATTCCGTGCCAGGGGGAATCGAGGACTTCTCCAGGCAGTCCTCAAACTCGCTGACGAGGGCTTCCCACTCGCTGTCATTATTAATCCGCGCCCATTGGAAGGAGCGAATTACCTCAGCAAAGCAGAGCACGAAGCCCTTGTCGGTGGCAACCACCTCAGCGAGCTCAAGGGCCTCGGGCGTTATGGCAGTGTCAGAACGGCCCCTGAGCTCGGCGATCTCCAGAGCCTGAGTGGCAACCTCCTCCCGCAGCTTGCGGCACTCCTTAGAATTCCCCCGGCTCTGATCCCGGAGGAGCCCTACCTCAACCCGGGTCAAGGCGAGCTCCTCTTCCCGAGCAGCAAGTGTCCGGCGAGCTGCTTCTAATTCGGCCTGTTGTTGGCGGAGGTCGGCCTGGAGTTTTTCTGCCTTTTTAATCGCAAGCCGCTCCGCCTCCAGCGAGGCCTTCGCTTTGGACTCCGCCCTCGCGAGCTCCTCAAGCGCCTTCTTCCGCTCGTCGCCCACCTTAGTGAGCGCTTTATTTGTATCATGGCGAGCTCTATCAGAGGCGGCGATATCATCGCTGACGAGCTGAGCCACCGCCATCGCTGCACAGGCGTAGTGCATCGCCAGCCTCGCCCTGTCAGCAGGCTTCTGCCTCTCGATCATCCCGAGCTCCGAGGCGGAGAGGTATTTGGGGGCCTCGGTAAAAACTCGGTGAGCTGCCCCATCAGGAAGGTCCCTCGACGAATTCAGGGCCCGACACCGCTCGGCGACATGGAGAGGCTCAGGTCGCTGCAGGAACTCAGCGGGAGTATACCTGCACATACTCAGATCAGTTAGCAAAAACCATGGAAATTGCAAAGGCTTCCAACTCAAAAGAGGTCGCCCACTTACCCAAACCTATCGGGGTTGAGCCCGAGCAGGGTATCGTCCCGAATAGGGACCCCGTAGGGAGGCGGCGAGGGCGCACACTGAGGAGTTGGAGGCGCTGGAGAAGGTCGAACAGCAAGAGCTCGCCCTGACCCCGTTTGGCTTGATCCAGAGCCGCCCTGGCTCGCTTGGCGAGGCGAGTTTCCTCTTCACTCACTCGCGAGCCATCTCCCCGGTGGAGAGCTCGCTTCATCTGATGGGGCGGAGGTGGTTGAGTACCCCATTCAGGGTTTGAGCCTCGGCCCGCCCCCTTTTTGGCTCCGGCGACCTTCTCCTTTGTTGGGGGAGGTGCCGAGGTCTTCTGAGAGCCAGAGCCCCCAGCCTTCTCAGCGGCTTTGGCGAGCTCTAGTTTCTTGGTAGCGTCCAAGACCGCCCCCGAAGGGATGCCTTCCCTCCCCAGACGAGGCTTACCCATCTTCAGCTGCCGAGCTAGGAAGTGATAAGCTTCGGGAACCTCGACGGGCGGGAGCTCGGCAATAGGACCTGTACAACAAACAACCAAGTCAGTTCGGTGACCTTGACGTACAAGACAGCGAGCTCTGGAAACTCTATAATGAAAAGGCGTAAAACCTCGAGCTGCGAGGTGGTGTGGCGAGGTGATGAGACCGGCGAGCCGGCGATAGTGGTGTTGACACAGATGTTCGATATCACGGTCCTTTTTCTCCCGCAAGCAACACAACGTCCGCACAAACTCAAAACCTATCGAAACTCCCGATCTCCCGCGGCTCGACTTGTGGCGCTTCAAACCTGTAAAAAGATAGATTAGATCAGTAATCTAATCCGACGCACACACACTAAGGTACGCCACCTACAACTCGCCTCCCCGTAGGTCTTGGGGGTAGGGATGCGCCCTCCGCGGTCATTGGAAGCTCGCCAATCCCCCCCGATGAAGAAGAACTGCTCTTTCCAATCCCGGATTTTGTTGGGGAGGTTGCCTAAAAATTTGCCCCCCGGGCTAGCTTGAAAAGAGTAATATCCATTCCCCTCCCTCGCTTGCCTGATCACAATGAAGAGCTCGTTAATCTCCGCCGTGCTCAGCCGGTTTTCATAACCCTCGAGGCCGAAGACAGTCAGGGCGGCCAACAAATTGCTCCATGCATTCGGAGTGAGTTGGGTAATGGCGAGGCCCGTGTCCGCCAAAAACTGCCCGATTATGGGGTGGAGGGGAAGGGTGAGCCCTGCCTTCAAGGTGTGGTAATTCATGGCTGTGAGCCCGGCAGGGGGAAGGTCGGCTCGCTCTTTCTCCTCGGCAGGATACATAAAAATGTCCAGCGGGATGCGGAACCACCTCCGAATATCCGGAAGGGCGAACTCGCTCATGATGCTCTCTACCCCGTTGGCCTTAAGATCAGACTTGTCAGCGGCTTTTCGAATCGGAGCTCGCCGGGGTAGGGGGAAGCTCGCCCCATGAGTTCTCACATATTCGCCCCAGTCGAACTCATTTACGACCTCGGCGGAGACTTGATATTCGGGGAGCTTGGGGAAGGGAAAGTCGATGAAACAGAGGTATTCATAAGTGACCTCCGTCCCCGTATCCTCATCGACCTCTTCGTCGACCTCACTGGCCAGCTCGCCAGCAAGGTCGCCGGCCCCAACCTCGGTGACCTCCTCCTGGGCCTCTTCAGCGGGAGTCACTGCTCCCCCGCGAGCTCGCTCTGAGTAATCCCAGAGTTCGCGGAGGGGCGATTCCTCACCAGAACTAGTGGCTTGCTCACTGGAATCAGAGCGAACTGACCCCAAGAGCTCGCTACTGTCTGGGAAGGTTTCAGAGCTCGCCCCAGAGCTCGAGGAGAGGACCACAGGTGCAACTCGAGGGTTTAGAAGGTCATCGGTCATTTGTCCTTTGCCCAGATCACGATGCGGGGGGGTATGGCTCGAAGAGTTCTCAGACATAATGTAGGCGTTCAAAAACAAAGAACAAGGAAATAGAGAGAGGAGAAATCTGGATCTCTACCTTGGCAGACATGTCTAGAGCAGAGGATTGATCGCCAGAAATGCGCTCTGAGAAATGAAGGAAGCAAAGTGAGGAAATTCTTCATTTTCGCCTATTTATAGGCGCGGGGCACAAGCTCGAAATCCCCGAAAGATCAGGGACCTTTTTGCAAGGAATTTGAAAAGTTATCATTATTATGGGCGGGAATCGAGACGCCAAGAGACTTGCGTGACGCTTGGGATCCCGCATCGTGTCGGCCGAGGCAACCTCCGAGGCGCAGCTCGCCTATTAGCTCGGCGCCCCCGGAAATAGTTCGCCAGACCTCAAGTTCTCCAGCTCGCCCACACATTGGATAAAGTCATGATGCGCGCGAGCTGGGGGCCAAATGTTGATATGGCGAACTAATACGTCGGTTTCAGAAATAATCCCCAAGGTTTGCCAGGTCACCAGAGCCCATCCGAGCTGGAGAAGGTCCAGAGCTCGCCCGTCTGTGGGTACACCAGAGCTCGCCCGATACCCTGGAATCTGGTCAAGGCTCGGGAGCTCGCCCATGAGCTCACTTGTTAGTCAATAGGACCCCGATGGCGCGATCTTTTTCCCTCCGTCCGGTTTATCCACAAGGGTGGTTTACAGCGAGGTTTTTAATGAGGCCCATCTAGTCTAAGGCATAGTAGTAGGACGAGGCGTGGTAGGGGAAACAGTGTGAGAGATCGAGACGAGGGTAAGGAACCCTCGTCAACACCGGAAGCCACATAGGCTCGTAAGGTGTCGTCTCACACTCACACACCTATAAATAAGACCTCTCTTGTACTATTCAGGGAACTCTCTCACAATTCTGAAAATCAATACAACTCCAATTACAATATTTCTCTCTCTAAGCTCTCCTCTCTCCCTCCACAAGAACACAAAATCATAAGATTATTGTTTGGTAGAATTAATTCGTTGTAAAGCCACATAAACAAACATCGATTAGTAAATTCTATCAACACCTATGTCTTGAACATTACATGTAGGAGCAAATATAGTCTTTTTCATCTAACTAGCGTTCATTAATTACTGAGTAGACAATACAAAGCTTAGACAATTGTAGCCTGAAGGCTATGTCAGACTTGGGGCAATAGCCCTAATTGTGTATTATTGACTATAATATTGTACTATAGTACATATACATTTACTACGAATGATGGATGTATACTGAATGCACTGAACAAAAGTATAAAGTGATGTGACGTTATGTCAGAATGTGTATTGTAGTTGTCAAATCGGGAATTGTAGCTGTCAAATCTTATACTGTTCATGTCAGATCGTGTAATGTAGTTGTCACATCTCATCATTACCTAATTCCAGTTAGCAATAATACAGTATATGCTTATGTACCTAATTCCAGTGAACTAATCATTGCATTTTATTTTTCAATTTTGGGCCGACCAAATTTTCGGCTAGACACATGTGCATTATTGAATAATCGTCTAATGATTATTGTACTAACCTTATCACTATTATAAAACAATCATGACTTGGTCAAAACTAAAAAGAAAAAAATATTTTAATAATACTTCACAGTTTTACTACCCAGCACCATTTGTTGGTTATTACCCAACAGAGGATCCATTTTCGTTTACATTCAGCAGTTTCTCCATCACTTTATATCCTGCTGTAACTATGTTTACATTCGGCAGTTTCACTATTTATTGTCCTCCAAATGAAGTAATGATATGTTTTATTTCTCTTATTTCTTTTCTTACTTTTCCATCTATTATGGGCGGTCTTAATTTCAATTAATTTTTCAGGCTGCATTAGTATAGAGTCATTTGAAATGTAAGAAATTTAAAAATTTACAGATTTTAAATGATAAAATTTTGTTAAATATTTAAAATCTCCGAGTTTAAAGTGTTTGTAAAGTAACCAACGAGATAATGGAGTCACCATAGTATCCGAACACTCCCTAACTATTTTAACTTTATCTTCATAAAATATCTTTACTTTTACACTCAATCCAATAAATTTCATTATTTTAATAATATAACTTTGCACATCACTATCAATGCTCTATCAAATGAAAAGAGAGAGATGGCAGTAGGCCGGCTGTCATCGTCACTTGGACCACTCTAATTAATAATGGAAGGAAAGTGTCCATCATGTGTAAATGTATATGACAATCAGTAACATCAACTCTAAACGCTGCATCCCTTGGTGATGGGGTTTTCATTCTGGAATTTGGGGATGAGGAGGAGATGGCGAAGGTAATCTACAACCAGCCTTAGGACTTAAATGGAACTCTTATGGTGTTGGAGAAGGTAACTACCTCAGCGAGAGCCATAGATTTGAAACTCTCCCATGTCCCTTTTTGGGTCCAACTGCATGGCTTGCAATTCTGCTCTATGACAACGACGGTGGGAGAAAAAATTGGAGAAACTATTGGAAAGGTCTTGGAGGTGGGGGGTTCTTCGGATGCAGTGGCCTGGGGAAATTGCATGAGGGTCAGGGTCCTATTAGATGTGACGAAGCCACCGAACAGGTGGACAACAATAGTGGTAAGGGGAGATAAACTACGGATCTTCTTCAGGTATGAAAAACTTTCACACTTTTGCTATATAGATCTGCGGACAGTTGGATCACACGGACAAAGACTGTCCCACTATTTAAACTTCAATGGAGTAAAGGGGAACTCTGATAAAAAAATTTGCGGCGTGGCTAAGAGCGGATGGGAATAAGGGAGTGGATGCTGGTGAACTGGAGGAGGCAATTAGAGCCATGAATGGTGGGCACTTGTGGATGGGAGTACCCAGTAACGAGGGGAGTTCGAGTAGCACAAAAAAAGGAGGGGCCTAATTTCCCTGCACTCCAGGAAAGTGCTCCGACATAGAGGCTCTCAAAGGTGACCCAATTCTCGAATTTAATAAATATCACGAATGACGGTCGACAGCAAGTGGCGAAACAAGCAGAGCTGGAGATTGCGCCGATTGGGGCAAGGACTCAAAACCCAATGCAGGATAAATGGAAAAATGTTCTGGTGCAGCGCAACCATTTGGATGGATGCAAGGAAACTTGGGGTATCCGATGGGCCAAGACTTGGGATTGGGAAGTTACGTGCCAAACTTACTCCCCATGGAATACTCTTTCCAGGCTACGCATTACAAGGCCTCCCAGGTGGGAAGTGGGAAAAGCACAACTATTTCCCAGAAGAAGGGGGACAGACATTTACTCCCGGCAGCGGCGACAAAACCAAAACAAGGATTGGGGGAAGGGAGGAGAGATGAAGATAGAGAAGAAAGGACCTACAGGGAAAAAATCAAAGTGCGAGAACACTTCTGAATGAGCTCTAGTGGAGAGGGACAAAGAAGGAAAGCCGGTGGCTGACATGAGTCAGCGCCGCCCTCAGCCATGAATCTCTTAATGTGAAACACACGAGGACTTGGCAATCGTCGCAAGTTCCGAGCCTTACAGCGTTTAGTCGCTGAACATAAGCCGTCTATCCTTTTTATTATTGAAACTATAGTTAGTAGTAAGTTGGGTGCTTCTTAGAGGCCACTTTTGAATTTTCACTGTTGCTTTGGGGTTGATCCTTGTGGAAAGTCTGGGGGTTTGTTGTTGTATTGGCAAGATGAATACAAGGCTAATATTATCTCGTACTCTCTGCGCATATTGATATTTTTATTTCTCAAGTAGTTAACTTCCACGACCATTACAGTTGAGAACATGACTCGATTGGAAGTAGATATTCCTCTCATCTTGTGTAAGTTGGAACATATATTTCCCCTCAGCTTCTTTAATTCGATGGAGCATCTACCCGTCCATCTTGCATACGAAGCAAGAGTTGCTGGTCCTGTACAATACAGATGGATGTACCCATTTGAGAGGTAATACATTATTTAAACTCGCTCGCTTCTGTTAATACGAACTATTATACTCACATACATTTAATTAGATATCTTCACAACTTGAAGCTTAGTGTAGGTAATAAAGCTCATGTCCAGGCTTCGATTGCAAATGCTTACTTAACAAAAGAGGCTTCGATGTTTTGTTCACACTATTTTGAGGATCATATTCTTACGAGGCGGCATAATGTGCCTCGTAATTATGATGGTCGTGGAGATGTACCACAAACTACAGAGAAGAATCTGTCGATATTTATACCTCCTGGGCGACCACTTGAAAGAATGAACAGACGGTCGATTTTAGATGAGGAGAAAAACCATTATATATTAAGCCAATATATATATATACATATACATATATAATTACTTTATCGGATGTGTAAATTATCCAAGAACACCGCAAGCAAACATGATTAGAGATGGAAAATTAGAGATGGTGGTAGAGTGAGTGTGAGGTGCAATAAAATTTAAAAATTGTAATAACTCAATCAAACATATATACATATTCTTTTTTAAAAATGGTTGAATTAAGATTGGATGATAGTTGAAAGAGTAAGAAAAGCATTATTAAGCCAGAATAAAAAAGTATAATTACTTCATCGGATATGGGTCCCGCGCCCATAAAGAAGATGAATATGTCGATAGAGATTATATTATTTCGTCTAATTATAGAGTTGATGTAATTTTCACCCAATTTCAATTAAAAAAATCAACTAAACTATTTTTTATATTTTAATTATAGTGTAAAATAATTCTTTCTTCACTTTTTTACTTTTTTTCGTTTTAAATTATTGTTGGATTGGCGCGGTGTTGCCAACCGTGCATGGAGGAAGAAGCGATGTGTGGGTGTGCATGGAGAGATTAGAATTTTTCCAATTTGAGAGAGTGATAACAAACTGAAATGGAAAAATGGGTAAAAATATATTATATACCGACTCGTAAATCAACCCATAATTATTATATATAGATTCAATATGTATACATATATATCATTCACACAAAACTTTTCCATATATATATAATTAGTTCGTTTAGTTTAACAATATTAATTAGTCTATTGCGCGATCAGACCAAGTTGTAAATTCGGGCCACAATAAAATATACTTTCAAAGAAATAAAAGAATAAATATCATCTACTTAATCTCCATATCTCTAATTTTCTTCTACCAGTAATTCTCCCATGCATTAGAATATTATAAATTATAAATATAAAATTATATAAATAACAAATTATAATAAATATTTAAATTAAATAAAATATAAATTTTAATTATGGTTAAGTATGTTTTATACATGTCTCAAAAAATTTTTAAATAAAATATTTCTTCAAACGATGAAAATAAATATAAACTAAATTTATTTTATGAATTTATCTACTAGTTTTATTTAATTTCTTTTGCCATTGTTATTTTTCTTTAATATGAGAAGATTATGTTGTATATGAGTGTATATTAAAATATTTAATCAATCATATAATTTTAAAATTATGCATTAAAATTCATAAAAAATAATTTATTTTTTACGTAAGTTACGTGATCTAACCAATAATATTTAAATTTCAATTGTATAATTAAAGTCAATAAATAATCACTTTTATAATAACAAAATATATATTTAGAATTTAAATTTTATTTTTGTATGTGTAATATATATGCTAAATTAAATATTTTAGAGGCAAATAATTTGATATATAGTTTGATATGTTAAATTAAACACTCTATTTTTAAGCTCATTCTTCTTCTCCATCACATCCTGAATGTAGCCCTTGAGGTTGAGTTGATCACAGATGGTAACCCACTCTGAATGTACCACTTCCTTTATATATAAAATTTAGTTGCATTTTTTTTAGATGGTATTTAATGAAAATAACTACTCCCTCCGTCCTGGTTTTTTTTTTTCTAAAAGACTTGGGCACATACAGATTAAGAAAAAAAATAGAGTATGTGAGTGTGAAGTTAATTAATAAAATATAAAAGAGTACTTTATTGACTTTTGTGAGTGTAAATTATTTTCATTTTAAGGTGGGATAAAAGAATTGGGACGTCCCAAAATGGAAAAAGGAGAAAAAAGAATTGGGACGAAGGGAGTATTATATTAAAAAAAAGGAGATAAAGTAAATTAAAAATAAAAGCATTGTGATCCAAACTTTTATTTGTGTGTAGTTTATTTTTAAAAAGAGAAAAAGAATAGAATTAGTGAACAATCAAATAAAAGAAGTGCGAATAAAATTGATGGACCGACAAAATATATTTTATAGTGACGCGAATAATGGACTAATATTGTATTGTGAAACTAAAAGAAATACTTCCCATATTTTGATCATATATATATATATATATATATATATATATATATATATATATATATATATAT